>CADEHL010000175.1:12500-53483 GCA_902827135.1 Harpagifer antarcticus | reverse complement strand
CAGTTGTCACTATAGCTTGTTATCAAACCATCAGGAAGACATTTGAAAGGGACTACTTTGATTGGCGGATAAATCCACATGTGGTGCTTTAGTAGTTGTGTGAATGAGTCAAAATTAACAAAAAATAAACACTGTTTTTACTGCATGTGCTAAATATTATGATAAATATGATCCTAAATCTCCTGCTGGTTTCACAGAGGGCTGCTCTGGCCGACAGTGCATTCGCTCGGTAACTAAACGTTGCCGCTTCCTCTAATTGAGTTCCCTCCTCTCTCTTTCTAATGCAGCATAACTAATTACTGATCATCTGCTCGTCGTGGGCTGATGCACGACCACGAGCTTTTTCTGTGTCTGAATCTCACTAAATATAGTCACCGAGCACACTTATACATTTCAACCCCTCTCTGTGATCACGGGGAAACTCTTCTATCAAGCAGAGTTTAGAAGATGTCAGAGGGTTTGTACCTGCGTTAAATATCATTAAAGCCGACTGATTGGAGGTATTGACCCGTGAGCGTTTGGCCTTTCTCTTGTTATTGAGTTTCTGCCGAAGTGTTTGTGTGACTTTTGTTACACTGGCATCACTTTGCAGGCACAGCTCTCACTCTGGTTATATTTGAAATACATTTACGTAGAGAACAGATTAACCCTTTGTATTGCACATTCTTACTATGTGTCTTTTAATTGATTTTATTCTAAATTAGATCCAGCTTCTCCCCCTGGACAAAATAAAGTAATAGTATTATAATGACAATAAAGCTTTATTTATACAGCACCTTTCACACAGAGTCCTATTTACATACAGACAGAAAATACATATTTAAACACAGAAAATCAAACAAGCCAGTAACACATTTTATAACGAAAACCAGAAACAATGACATAAAAGCAATTTTAAGAGATTTACGTTTCAGTTTGATTGCAAATAATTGCCAACTTTAACTTCCAATGAATATTTGATTTGATCCTTTATTGCACAAGCTTACCTAAATGAACTTGCCTCGAACATGGTTCTTAGCTGCAGGTGAAACGTCTCTCTACTTTACAGCCGTAAAGCGTTTAAAGGTTAATGTGTGTCACCTGCTGCAGGCGTGGAGTCTGAGGATTTTCAACTTAATCTCAGCAGGAACAGAAAATCACAGTCAGCTGCGGAGGAACGTCTTCAACCTTTAATATCTCCCTGAGGAGGGTCTGACGCTAAGCTAAAGGTGGCTAATGTTAGGCTATAAAGGAACTACAGCACGGTCACATGACTTCACGTCACCACCGCTAAGCTAAAGGAGGCTAATGTTGGGCTATAAAGGAACTACAGCACGGTCACATCGACCACATGACTTCACGTCACCATCGCTAAGCTAAAGGAGGCTAATGTTGGGCTATAAAGGAACTACAGCACGGTCACATGACTTCACGTCACCATCGCTAAGCTAACGGCGGCTAATGTTGGGCTGTAAAGGAACTACAGCACGGTCACATGACTTCACGTCACCACCGCTAAGCTAAAGGAGGCTAATGTTGGGCTATAAAGGAACTACAGCACGGTCACATGACTTCACCACCGCTAAGCTAACGGCGGCTAATGTTGGGCTGTAAAGGAACTACAGCACGGTCACAATGACTTCTTCACGTCACCACCGCTAAGCTAAAAGGAGGCTAATGGTGGGCTATAAAGGAACTACAGCACGATCACATGACTTCACCTCACCACCGCTAAGCTAAAGGAGGCTAATGTTGGGCTATAAAGGAACTACAGCACGGTCACATGACTTCACGTCATCACCGCTAAGCTAATGGAGGCTAATGTTGGGCTATAAAGGAACTACAGCACGATCACATGACTTCACGTCACCACCGCTAAGCTAAAGGATGTTTGTCGTCTAATTTAGACACATGAATATGAAGATACATTTGAAGTTGAGTTAAGTATTAATGATGCTTAATTGCAAAGTTTAAAATGGTTCAAAAACGTGTGCTAACATGATTTAAAACATAAAATCTGCATTGCATAGCCTTGAGCAGAGAGTAAAATAAATCCTGTTTTCATTAATAATGAGAGGTCCACTCTGACCGCTCTTCAGCAGGACAGAGCAATCAGACTGTAGCTGCAGGGAGAGAGGAATAAACAACGTATAATTAAATGGATTTGCATGTGATTAGTATTCCCTGCTAACCCTGGAGGCTGACGCTGCAACAACACATATTTAAAGCAGACTTTCAGTATAGAAGCAGCTGCTGGAGGTCAGGGCGTCACAAACAAAGGTCTGCAAAACCAAATCAACAACCACTAACGTTTACTCCATTGTTTTCCATGTTGCAAGATGTGATTATTACAGAGAGAGAGAGAGAGAGAGAGAGAGAGAGAGAGAGAGAGAGAGAGAGAGAGAGAGAGAGAGAGAGATTATAATCAGGACACATCTGTTAGTTTTAAATATGGTTCCTGCTTTGCATTTTGTTTACATCCATTCATTAAAGTGGTAATAGAGACCTTTGCTTTTAATTGATTTTGAAGTTAATGTTGATGGTTATGGAATAATGACACCATCAGTGTTTAACATGGTTAACTATAATATATATACACACTGAACAAAAATATAAACGCAACACTTTAGTTTTTGCTCCCATTGTTCATGAGATGAACTCAAAGATCTAAAACATTTTCTATAAACACAAAATAACCATTTCTCTCAAATATTGTTCACAAATCTGAAAGAATGTGTGATAGTGAGCACTTCCCCTTTGCCGAGATAATCCATCCCACCTCACAGGTGATATCAAGATGCTGATTAGACAGCATGATTACTGCACAGGTGTGCCTTAGGCTGGCCACAATAAAAGGCCACTCTGAAACGTGCAGGTTTGCTTTATTGGGGGGGTCTGGGGGGGGTCCGAAAACCAGTCAGTGTCTGGTATGAGGGGTAGGGGTAGGATTAGGGTTAGGGGTAGGGTTAGCGGTAGGTTAATGTTGTGAATCGAGTGGCCCATGGTGGGGGTGGGGTTATGGTATGGGCAGGCGTATGTAATGGACGACGAACACAGGCCACTCGATTCACAACATTACCCTACCCCTACCCCTACCCCTACCCCTACCCCTCACACCAGATACTGCCTGGTTTTCGGACCCCCCCAGACCCCCCCAATAAAGCAAACCTGCACGTTTCAGAGTGGCCTTTTATCGTGGCCAGCCTAAGCACCTGTGCAGTAATCATGCTGTCTAATCAGCATCTTGATATCACCTGTGAGGTGGGATGGATTATCTCGGCAAAGGAGAAGTGCTCACTATCACACATTCTTTCAGATTTGTGAACAATATTTGAGAGAAATGGTTATTTTGTGTTTATAGAAAATGTTTTAGATCTTTGAGTTCATCTCATGAGAAATGGGAGCAAAAACTAAAGTGTTGCGTTTATATTTTTGTTCAGTGTATGTATAATCACTTAAAGGTGGGGTAGGTAATTCACTTCAGAGACACTTGTTATATTCCATGGAATGCTCTTAACATCCCGATAGCAATGAATATCTGAAGTGCTTTGAAGCCGTGGCGCTGTAAAAAGCTCGACCAATCATCTGAGCCGGCTAAAGTAACTGGATGGCCTACCTGCCTGTCAGCCTTCCATCTGGGCACAAACTGATCTCGTGCCCTCATTGGTCATGTGCGCGTGCGTGTGTGTTGGAGGAGGGGCTCTGTGAGGAAGTGGCAGATTTTTTCCGGCTGTGTATTTTCAGATTCTAGCCACTCGAGCTGGTTTCTCAAAATTACCTACCCCACCTTTAATATAATTTAAATATGCTAATTTGATTATTAGATCACCAAAACAAGGGATTAGTCCGAAAAAAACCTTTTTAAACTGGCATATTCAATATCTTAATAATTGTTCTAAACTGATTGTTGTTTTTAAGTCTTTGTTTTTAAGGCAAGTTTATTTATAAAGCACCTTTCAGCATCAAGGTGCTTTACAAAAATGAAAGACATTCAGACAAAGGCATTTAAAATCAATCATTAAAAATAAATGCTAATAAAATAAACATTAAAAGATAAAAGTTACAGTGCAGTCTAAGATATGAATAGTTCAATTCTTTAGGTTCTTGATTTTTTATTTACTCAAAGAACCTCCGTTTGGAAATCCGAACATTTCCGTCCAGATTTTTAATTTAGACAGTTTTCACCATGTTTTGCTCGCATGACATCCACAATCGGACCCTCAGGAGGGTGTACTAGCCCCCTACGCTGCGTTCCATAACAAAGTCTTTAAGTGTTACCTGAACACCCCGTGTTACCAAAACACTATTTTTCACCCGTCGGTGATGTGATACTTGTTGCTCAGTACAAATCACCCAAAAACTGATCGTAACCCTGGCTACGACGGATATCCCAAATATCCTACTTTCGAGCAGTCCCTCTCATAACTGTCATGGAGTTTAATTACGTTTAACTTTAAGTCTTGTATTACTTTGATCTTCTTTGTTGCTTGTTTTTAATTATGCTCTGTAAGGTGTCCTTGAGAGCTTTGAAAGGCGCCCATAAATCAAATGCATTATTATTATTATGAACTGGCTAAGAAAAATATTGGATAAAAAATTAGGTAATCATATTCGACCAATGGATTTTTAGGCCCCCAAAACATACATTTAGACAAAAGTACTTATTTATGAAGGAGTTTCGGCCATCTTGGACGCCACCTTGAAAATTAGACCTTTGTAGCACGGATGCATAAGAATCTTTCCTATGAGAGTTGCTCATTGGCGCATGAAGTCAAAATGGCCCAAATTTTGAGAGAGCGAAACGTCACAGATTACCCAGCATGCCTGAGAAGTACCCGTATGTGCGCTCATAGAGCATGCGCAACTTTAACCACGCCCCCCAAAAGGCTCATTCACATCAAGCCGTTGTCGGTATCATATGTGTTCGGGGTCCGTCTCTTACCAATGACGTCACGCATTGTGATTGGCTGTACGGTCATTTACCCAGGGGTGCTCGGGGGCAAATCACATCTACAGATCGAGACGAAGCGAATGGAAGTACTCCCATACTACTGCAAAGTCTCAGAAAACGGAGCAGTGGCTGTACGGCAACTCAAGAGGACCATCATACACGGTCAAATTCCGAACATTTAAACATAGCCTACACTTCATTTTTTACTTTGTCCGTTATTATATGTATGTGATATTACTTTTTTCTCCGTCATGTTGTTTCCATAGCAACAACTTCAAACAGGCAGTTAACCTAAATTACATAAGACACTGCAACGAAAGTAACAAAAACAATGTAAAATCCTTTTCCGTTTCACAGAACACAAATTGGGTTATTTACATAATTATGGTCGAATGCACTTTTTGTAAGTCGCTTTGGATAAAAGCGTCAACTAAATGCCATGTAATGTAATGATCAAAAAACCCCGCTATACTCTAGACAGCGCCCCCGAGCGCCCCCGAGCACCCCCGAGCGCCCCCGAGCACCCCTGGCTAAATTACCGTACAGCCAATCTCAATGCGTGACGTCATTGGTAAGAGACGACCCCGAACACATATCGTTAGCCTAATAGCATAATTGCCCAAGTCATATTTGAATGTTTTTGGAAAACAAGGAAAAGTGCCCTGCAAAAATGCCTAAGTCAAAGCGATGACTTAGGCAGATAGTGATTTTGGACTCTAAAATGCATTCTGATAGGCTGTGGACATAGGCAATAAGGCAGGGTGATGCAGCAGTGGTAGGAGAGTAAAGTTAGGCAGATATCACAATTTGGCCAAAAAATGACTTAGGCAATTATGCTATTAGGCTAACGATATGGTACCGACACCGTCCCATGGGTTAGATGCGTTCATAATGCCGAGGAAATAACTCTCAGAATAACGTTATTAGCACATTTTACAACTTGAGGACCGAATGTTTTTAACAAGGGCTACACAAGTGTTCAGACTGGGTCGTTTAGTTGGTTAAAAAATCATCCTCTGATTTACAGACGTCTCCTTCCCCATGTTAGTCAATGGGGGAAAGTGTTTCTGGGCCCAGAGACGTCACGGACTGATACGGAGGTTGTAGTACCGCCGTTTGGACACAACGCATTGTGGGAACAGAGTCCGGAGCACTTCCTGGGGGCTTGCTTTGTCGTGGTCAGATTTAGGTAGACTTTGAGTATGTTACTAAGCTCACCTGATTCTACAGCAATCCATTGAAAAACCTTTTGTTGCAATTTCTTGGGGGTCAAACCATATTTGCAGCTGACCACATCTATAAGGCTTTCTTTACAATGTGATCTCCCTGTCACAATGAAAGCCTTGGATCCAAACATCACTTCCTGTCAGAGGGCTTTTTCACCTAAGAGGTGGATAAATAAAATGAATATCTTTCATTTGTTGTAAAGCACTTTGAATTGCCTTGTGTTGAAAAGTGCTCTATAAATAAACTTGCCTTGCCTTGCCTTACAACTCAACACAACATGTCAGAACTCAACTCAAGAACTCAAGAGTTCCTACAATTCAACAAAATCGTTTGGTGCAAGATCAATTGGTCTCATTCAACCTTCTTACATTTGCTTTTGTATTTAGTTGTTTTCACCTGTGTCAATATTAGAGGTATTTCAAGTCCATTTCCTTTGACTTTGTGGCTGGTTTGTGGCTGGTTTGTGGCTGGTTTGTGGCTGGTTTGTGGCTGGTTTGTGGCTGGTTTGTGGCTGGTTTGTGGCTGGTTTGTGGCTGGTTTGTGGCTGGTTTGTGGTCACTCTGCATGTCTTTCTGAAATGTACAGTATCTATAAAAATGAACAACATGTCCGACCTGAGCTCCGTCTCGCTCCCATGCTGCCGTGTCTCAGCGGGGCTCTCTCAGTAATTGCACTTTGAAGTGAGATGTGACAGAGGTTTCTAAGTCAGGCTCAGATGATTCACCCTTCAGTCCCGTCCCCCCCGTCCCCCCCCCGCCTCCACACGTCACCTCACAAAGTTATCCTGCTCTCTTTTAAAGGGTTTTCCCTCGAAAAGTCTCTTTGTAGGAACTTTGGGACTTTTTGTGGTCATTCTGCGTCTCTTTAAGTTCAGTTAGCATCTATTTCTTTTATTTCTACGTTCCTTTCCGGTCGTTCTTTGCAGTCAGTTCGCTCATTTTTAATCATCATGTATGTTATTGGTTATTTTCAATCATTCTTTGTCATTTTGCATAATTGTACATCTTCTGGTCGTACCTCTGCGTCTCTCTGATGTCATTTTGCATCTATGTCTAGATGGTCATGTTAGTTCTCTTCAGTAGCCATGTTCATGTACTTGGTTGTTTCTCTGTGGACGTTAACACGTGTAGTCTCCTGAGCTGCACAGAGGAAGCGTGAGAGATATTTGCCGGATGTTTTTGCAGCGCTGCGGTTTCCTCTGCAGCTCGTGGACCCTGAAGAGTTTCCTCTGCAGCGCCTCACGACAGCTTCATGTGTGCAACATGTGTGTAACGTGACTAATGAGGGGTGGAGAGGTAATCCATATCTCCCTGAAGAAAATAGAAGCTGAGAGGGATGAAAGACAGGAAGCACACACACAGAGACACACACACACACACACACACACATACACCCACACAGACGCACTCACAGAGACACACACACACACACACACACACACACACATACACCCACACAGAGACACACTCACAGAGAGACACACACACACACACACACACACACACACACACACACACATACACCCACACAGAGACACACTCACAGAGAGACACACACATACACACACACACACACACACACACACACAGAGACACACTCACAGAGAGACACACACACGCACAGAGACACACTCACAGAGAGACACACACACACACACAGAGAGACACACACACACACACCACACAATACACCCACACAGAGACACACTCACAGAGAGACACACACATACACACACACACACACACAGAGACACACTCACAGAGAGACACACACATACACACACACACACACACACACACACACACAGAGACACACTCACAGAGAGACACACACACGCACAGAGACACACTCACAGAGAGACACACACACACACACAGAGAGACACACACACACACACACATACACCCACACAGAGACACACTCACAGAGAGACACACACATACACACACACACACACACAGAGACACACTCACAGAGAGACACACACACACACACAGAGAGACACACACACACACACACACACAGAGACACACTCACAGAGAGACACACACACACACACAGAGAGACACACACACACACACACACAGAGACACACTCACAGAGAGAAACAAACACACGCACAGAGACACACTCACAGAGACACACACACACACACACGAAGACATTTATCAGCACACAGGAACACGTATTCCTTCTTCTTCGACATGCATGTTGAGTTTTAATTGGCTTTTTAATTGAGTTCACATAGATCAACACTTTAACTCTACAGGTGGAGGATTTATTTTAACGATCAAACAATCAGACACCTATATTTATCCCGGGTAGGTTTGTGATGCATGTTCACACACTACACACATCACTGAGGAACTGACTTCACAATTGACTTCTTTAAATAAATTAACTTTAATTGTAAATGAATCATGTGGGGTCTCCTTCTTTTGTCCAGGGGGTGACAGAGAGCTGGAAACTGACTTTCTGAAAGGCAGAGGTGGGACGTAGTGGAGTACAAATACTTAGTTACTGTACTTAATTACATGTTTCTGGTATCAGTACTTTACTCCACTACTTATTTTTCTGACGACTTTTTACTTTGACTTCTTACATGTTGAACCCAAATACCTGTACTTTCTACTTCTTACATGTTGAACTCAAATACCTGTACTTCCTACTTCTTACATTTTGAACCCAAATACCTGTACTTTCTACTTCTTACATGTTGAACACAAATACCTGTACTTTCTACTTCTTACATGTTGAACACAAATACCTGTACTTTCTACTTCTTACATGTTGAACACAAATACCTGTACTTTCTACTTCTTACATGTTGAACACAAATACCTGTACTTTCTACTTCTTACATGTTGAACTCAAATACCTGTACTTTCTACTTCTTACATGTTGAACACAAATACCTGTACTTTCTACTTCTTACATGTTGAACACAAATACCTGTACTTTCTACTTCTCACATGTTGAACCCAAATACCTGTACTTTCTACTTCTTACATGTTGAACACAAATACCTGTACTTTCTACTTCTTACATGTTGAACACAAATACCTGTACTTTCTACTTCTCACATGTTGAACTACTACTTCTTACCAGGTTGAAACACAAATACCGTACTTCTACTTCTTACATGTTGAACTCAAATACCTGTACTTTCTACTTCTTACATGTTGAACACAAATACCTTACTTTCTACTCTTACATGTTGAACACAATACCTGTATTCTTCTACTTCTCACATGTTGAACCCAAATACCTGTACTTTCTACTTCTACATGTTTAACACAATACCTGTACTTTCTACTTCTTACATGTTGAACACCAATACCTGTACTTTCCTACTTCTCACATGTTGAACACAAATACCTGTACTTTCTACTTCTTACATGTTGAACATCAATACCTGTACTTCTACTTCTTACATGTTGAACACAAATACCTGTACTTTCTACTTCTTACATGTTGAACCCAAATACCTGTACTTTCTACTTCCTTACATGTTGAACACCAAATACCTGTACTTTCTACTTCTTACTGTTGAACTCAAATACATGTTGAACCAAATACCTGTACTTTCTACTTCTTACATGTTGAACCAAATACCTGTACTTTCTACTTCTTACATGTTGAACCAAATACCTGTACTTTCTACTTCTTACATGTTGAACCAAATACCTGTACTTTCTACTTCTTACATGTTGAACAAATACCTGTACTTTCTACTTCTTACATGTTGAACCAAATACCTGTACTTTCTACTTCTTACATGTTGAACCAAATACCTGTACTTTCTACTTCTTACATGTTGAACCAAATACCTGTACTTTCTACTTCTTACATGTTGAACTCAAATACCTGTACTTTCTACTTCTTACATGTTGAACTCAAATACCTGTACTTTCTACTTCTTACATGTTGAACTCAAATACCTGTACTTTCTACTTCTTACATGTTGAACTCAAATACCTGTACTTTCTACTTCTTACATGTTGAACTCAAATACCTGTACTTTCTACTTCTTACATGTTGAACTCAAATACCTGTACTTTCTACTTCTTACATGTTGAACCCAAATACCTGTACTTTCTACTTCTCACATGTTGAACTCAAATACCTGTATTTTCTACTTCATACATGGTGAACAAAATACCTGTACTTTCTACTTCTTACATGTTGAACCCAAATACCTGTACTTTCTACTTCTTACATGTTGAACCCAAATACCTGTACTTTCTACTTCTTACATGTTGAACTCAAATACCTGTACTTTCTACTTCTTACATGTTGAACCCAAATACCTGTACTTTCTACTTCTCTCATGTTGAACTCAAATACCTGTACTTTCTACTTCTCTCATTTCCCAAACAGCTGGTTCCTTTAGTCTGAATGTGTGTTTGATGCGTGATCATTATTCTTTAGAGTCATTGCGTGCCTATTGATTTGAACACGATCCGTGTATCCATCACTTCCTGGTCTTCTCTAAAGAAGAGGGACCAATGGAAACGTTGTCATGTTGCCGTTGTTCAGCATGGAAACATTCATTAGCTAACAATGACATTATTGTTCTATTGATATAAAGGGAGGTCAGGTACTCTTTAAAACAGCTGCTAGCTATGGGTACTTTTTACTGAAGTACATTTCAAAGCCTCTTTACTTTGACTTGAGTAAAGAAGTTTAGTCAGTACTTCTACTTTCACCAGAGTATTTTTAAACACGAGTATCTGAAATCCCGTCGTTGAGCACCTTCAGAGTTTCTTCTCCTTTCAGCACTTTGCCTCTATTGTTTTTCTCTCTGCACTTATTCCACCAACACCAATCCTTCTGTGCAGCCTGTAATTAAAGTGATTCTCTTTCAGAGGCCGTCCTGCCCCCATCCATCTCCTGTAATTATTTCTGAAGCCTATTTTAAGTGCAGGGTTATTAATCATGTCGTGGTTGGCGGACCCCCTCCGAGATATTTTCTTTCATACAGAAGAGCTGCTGTTGAAGTCGAGTCATCTCAAAAACACACTTCAAACCAAAGCGACGGCCATCTGGCAGCTGTTGTCCCGACTGAAGGAGGATCTGAAAAACCAACTGTTGCATATGCATGTGAGCAAATGCCCATGAGGAAGTGTGCAAATCAATGACAACGTTAGGGTTAGACAACGTTTCCATTGGTCCCTCTTCTTTAGAGGAGACCAGGAAATGATGGATACACGGATCGTGTTCAAATCAATAGGCACGCAATGACTCTAAAGAATAATGATCACGCATCAAACACACATTCAGACTAAAGGAACCAGCTGTTTGGGAAATGAGAGAAGTAGAAAGTACAGGTATTTGAGTTCAACATGTAAGAAGTAGAAAGTACAGGTATTTGGGTTCAACATGTAAGAAGTAGAAAGTACAGGTATTTGGGTTCAACATGTAAGAAGTAGAAAGTACAGGTATTTGAGTTCAACATGTAAGAAGTAGAAAGTACAGGTATTTGAGTTCAACATGTAAGAAGTAGAAAGTACAGGTATTTGAGTTCAACATGTAAGAAGTAGAAAGTACAGGTATTTGAGTTCAACATGTAAGAAGTAGAAAGTACAGGTATTTGGGTTCAACATGTAAGAAGTAGAAAGTACAGGTATTTGAGTTCAACATGTAAGAAGTAGAAAGTACAGGTATTTGGGTTCAACATGTAAGAAGTAGAAAGTACAGGTATTTGGGTTCAACATGTAAGAAGTAGAAAGTACAGGTATTTGGGTTCAACATGTGAGAAGTAGAAAGTACAGGTATTTGAGTTCAACATGTAAGAAGTCAAAGTAAAAAGTCGTCAGGAAAATAAGTAGTGGAGTAAAGAATTGATACCAGAAAAATGTACTTAAGTACAGTAACAAAGTATTTATACTCCACTACTTCCCACCTCTGCATATCGATTATATTTGGAATCATCACAGCTACAGTCGGATGGTTTTACAGAACTTTGCCCCAAGATATTTAAGTGCCTCTCATGTGATCACCCTGCAAGGACACTCAGATCCTCCAATAGTTTACTTGTAGAAGTACCTAGAGTACATTACAAAAAGAACATTTGATCTTAGAACGGCAGCCTCAATTGGAATTTAAAAAAGTAAATTTGGTGTATAATTTGGGGCAATTGTAATTCTTTAGTAGTATCACTGTTCACGTCTTATAGTTTTACGGTTCAGTGATTTAACTCTTTCTGTTTTCTTTATACCTATGTTCTTCAATTGTTATTGTCATACTAGTATTATTATTATTTCACAGCCTCCATTCTCCATTATTGACGGCATGGCGTATGGAAATGGCCCAGAATCTCACATGAGGACATTATTAATAACTGTTGAGGTGTAGATGCTCTGCTGTGAGGAAGAAGAACCAGAACTTATCAGACTTCGATCTAAAGCTCATGTGGAAAGTAATATTATTACCGATTTGACTCGATATCAGGAGTTTGAACAACTCTACTTTTGCTCAAATTCCACCGAAACGTAACTCTTAATTCTTCTTAATTTGCAGAGATGTAAGTCCTCCTCTTCCTCCTCCTTTGGAAACTCTCGGCTGTCTGTAACTCGAGGTCAGAGAAAGTGGGCGAGCGAGCAGAAAATCGACCATCTGGGAAAAAAATATGTGAATCATTTTTTCTCCTCCTCGAAATGCTTCTCCAAAAACATCTCATTAACTAAACAAACAGAAACACAATCATCCAGTGGAGACACAGGAGAGGACTCTTTAAAGTAGAGACACTACACACTGATATACACCTGAACATCAGCAGGAGAGCACTCTTTGAAGTAGAGACACTACATACTGATATACACCTGAACATCAGCAGGAGAGGACTCTTTAAAGCAGAGACACTACATACTGATATACACCTGAACATCAGCAGGAGAGGACTCTTTAAAGTAGAGACACTACATACTGATATACACCTGAACATCAGCAGGAGAGGACTCTTTAAAGTAGAGACACTACATACTGATATACACCTGAACATCAGCAGGAGAGGACTCTTTAAAGTAGAGACACTACATACTGATATACACCTGAACATCAGCAGGAGAGGACTCTTTAAAGTAGAGACACTACATACTGATATACACCTGAACATCAGCAGGAGAGCACTCTTTAAAGTAGAGACACTACATACTGATATACACCTGAACATCAGCAGGAGAGGACTCTTTAAAGTAGAGACACTACATACTGATATACACCTGAACATCAGCAGGAGAGGACTCTTTAAAGTAGAGACACTACATACTGATATACACCTGAACATCAGCAGGAGAGGACTCTTTAAAGTAGAGACACTACATACTGATATACACCTGAACAGCAGCAGGACAGGACTCTTTAAAGTAGAGACACTACATGCTGATATACACCTGAACATCAGCAGGAGAGGACTCTTTAAAGTAGAGACACTACATACTGATATACACCTGAACATCAGCAGGAGAGGACTCTTTAAAGTAGAGACACTACATACTGATATACACCTGAACATCAGCAGGAGAGGACTCTTTAAAGTAGAGACACTACATACTGATATACACCTGAACATCAGCAGGAGAGGACTCTTTAAAGTAGAGACACTACATACTGATATACACCTGAACATCAGCAGGAGAGGACTCTTTAAAGTAGAGACACTACATACTGATATACACCTGAACATCAGCAGGAGAGGACTCTTTAAAGTAGAGACACTACATACTGATATACACCTGAACATCAGCAGGAGAGGACTCTTTAAAGTAGAGACACTACATACTGATATACACCTGAACATCAGCAGGAGAGGACTCTTTAAAGTAGAGACACTACATACTGATATACACCTGAACATCAGCAGGAGAGGACTCTTTAAAGTAGAGACACTACATACTGATATACACCTGAACATCAGCAGGAGAGGACTCTTTAAAGTAGAGACACTACATACTGATAGTAGAGGACTTTCTCCTTCGGCAGACTAAGGTCATACTGATAATCGATTAATTAATGTAATGCCCTTAATTACCAGCACAGCTCGACATGTGACCGCCATTTTAATGTGTGCCTGGGTCATGATAATGGTAATGGACCAAGTGACCCTTCTAATACAAAACGTTATTCCTACATGAGTTTATTACCAAATGCTGATTTCATCCTCACAAATGAAGACATTATGGGGATGGGTTTGTGATTATCTTCTCAATGATAATAGCCTGGATGAGTTTCCATGATGACTGTTCTTTCAACGATCTCTTACCGTCCCAAAAGTGAGGAATGAACATCTGAATAATTTAATAAAGACACAGATAACAGATAGAACAAAATCAAAGAATCTCATGGTGTTTTCTGTGTCTGCTGCTCTCCATCTCCCCTCGAAGCCCCCGTTAAACCCCTCTGATGTATGCATCAAAGCTCAAGTATAATCGTATTTGCACATCTTCCTACGCCTCTGATCTGTAAAATGAGATTCAAAGATAAACCCCCTCATCTACTGAAGGAACACTTCCCTCTGTCGCGTCTTTTTTTTAACCCGTTTTGATTCGTTAGCGTGTCTGAGCATCACCTCGGCTTCGTGGCGATCATCAAACGCTCTCCGTCATTTCTGACATCTTGTTTTGAAGTGAAACCTCCCACCGGTGTGTCCTCGCGTCTCTGAGGACTTCCTGACCGCTGCTCTCAGATTGATTTGAAGCGGAGGTTTTTGACGCTCTGCGGGAGCGTTTGCCCTTCAGACAGATCGCGCCTCATCCTCTCATCGTGACGCAGATCACAGGACGTAGGCGGCCGAGTGGAGGCTCTTGTTACAGGTTTACAAGCTGAAAGACTTCAAGGAAAATGTAATGCAAGGTTTTCCATGGGTCATGTAGTCCGTGAGAGACGAGAGGTGTTTGACTTCTGTTATCTGTTGATATCTTGAATCTGATTGGTGCATTTAAGCTCTTTCTTGATGGCAACCCACTGCTGAGGATGCTCTGATCAATGTGCAGTCATATCAATCTGCAGAAAGAAGTCCAGTCCATTCAGATATTTAGTTTGTTTGCAGTTGAACTCAAAGGTCTAAGGACTTTCTCTTTCGATGGATGTCTTAGCCAATGTTTTACTGACAATTTGACCAATTATTTACAACCTACAGCTCGCCGGTATTCAATTGGTACTCAACAGTCATGAACAGGACTGCGTCTCACTTGCGGAGATCCTTCCAACGCCTTGAAATCTAAAAATAAGTCCATAATTTGTATTAAAACGTCTTGAATCAAACTTTTGAAAGGCTTTTAAATACTGGGAAGTGTTGTCTTATGTTTTTCTTTGTGGATCGAACAGATATTTAGTTTGGTTGCAGATGGACTCAAGGTCTAAGGACTTTCTCCTTCAATGCTCCAATTCAAACACTGAGTAAGTGCATTGAACAAATCAATGACTGGATGTGTCAGAACTTTCTCCAATTAAACAAAGATAAACTGAGGTAATGGTTTTTGGAGCCAAGGCAGAACGTATAAAAGTTAGCGCTGATCTTCAGTCTGCAATGTTCAAAACAACAGAGCCAGAAATCTAGCTGTAGTCATGGACTCTGACCTGAGTTTCAACAGCCACATTAAAACAGTTACTAAATCAGCCTACTATCACCTAAAGAACATATCTAGGATTAAAAGACTAATGTCACAGCAGGATTTGGAAAAACTTGTCCATGCTTTTATCTTCAGTAGACTGGACTACTGCAATGGTGTCTTCACAGGTCTCACTAAAACATCTATTAGGAAGCTGCAGCTGATTCAGAACGCCGCTGCTCGAGTCCTCACTAACACTAAGAAAGTGGATCACTCCTGTTCTGAAGTCTTTACACTGGCTTCCTGTGTGTCAAAGAATAGATTTCTAAATACTGCTGCTGGTTTATAAAGCACTGAATGGTTTAGGCCCAAAATACATTTGTGACCTCCTGCTAAATGATGAAGCATCCAGATCTCTCAGGTCTTCAGGGACTGGTCAGCTTTCTGTCCCCAGAGTCAGAACTAAACATGGAGAAGCAGCGTTCAGTTATTATGCTCCATCTGGAACCAACTCCCAGAAACCTGCAGGTCCGCTGCAACTCTGACTACTTTTAAATCCAGCAAGAAGACTTTTCTTTTTGTCGCTGCTTTTAATTGATCTATTCATATCTTAGACTGCACTGTAACTTTTATCCATGTATTTTATCTTTTAATGTTTATTTTATTAGCTTTTCTTTTTAATGACTGATTTTAAATGCCATTTTCTGAATGTCTTTCATTTTTTGTAAAGCACTTTGAATTGCCTTGTGTTGAAAAGTGCTATATAAATAAACTTGCCTTGCCTTCACTGAACGAGGGTCTTACTCACAATTTGACCAATTATGTGTGCGGCAATTTGATTTCTACTCAAGAGTCAAGATCTGGACTGCTTTCCCTTCAGAGAACCAGAAGTAAAGAGAACAGGAATGTTTCCAGAACATCAGAACAAAGATAAGGCCATAATTGGTATTAAAATGTCTTCAATGAAACGTTTGAACGGCTTATACGTACTTGGAAGTATTGTTTTATGTTTTTCTTTGTGGATCGAACAGATATTTAGTTTGTTTGCAGATGAAGTCGAGGTCTAAGGACTTTCTCCTTCAATGAACAAGGTTTTTTCTCACAATTTGTCCAATGATTTCAAACCGACAGCTTGATTTTGACTTAAGAGTCAAAATCGGGACCGCTTTCCTTTCTGAGAGCCGGCACGAAAGAGAAAAGGATTGTTTCCAGAACATCAGAACAAAAATAAGTCCATAATTGGTATAAAAATGTCTTGAGAGGCTTAAAAATACTTGGAAGTTTTATCTTATGTTTTTCTTTGTGGATCAGGACAGATATTTTGTTTGTTTGCAGATGAATTCAAGGTCGGGGGACACAATTTGACCAATAATTTACAACCTAAAGCTCGACATGTGAGCCAGGTAATTGATTTGTACTGAAGAGTCATGATCGGTACTGCGTTCCCTTCAGAGAACCAGAAGTAAAGACAAGTTTCCAGAACAAGGAAAGGTCACTCTGAAAGTCGTGGAAACCCTCAGTGCCACGTGAGAAAAAGCCCCGTGACCTCTGACCTCCCCCTGCACAGAGACGATATTCCTCCTTGTAGATCAGAGGAGGCGTGCGGACACGTATCGAGCGAACGCTGACGAGGTCATCAGCAGAATTCGATGTAAGCGTCCGTGTCAGCTTCATTATCGCCAGGATCGTTGGAAGGTCGGCGCTCCGAAGAGGATTTCTCATGGATTAGAGAAGATGTCAGCCTGGAGCTCAGACATGCAGAGAGACATTCAAAGAGGAAGGCTTTCAGATCTCTGAGTCAACCCTCGTCTTCATCACCAACACAGCGACCTTCACATGATGTTCAATCAGCAAGAGAGGACTCTTTAAATTAGAGACACTACATACTGATATACACCTGAACATCAGCAGGAGAGGACTCTTTAAAGTAGAGACACTACATACTGATATACACCTGAACATCAGCAGGAGAGGACTCTTTAAAGTAGAGACACTACATACTGATATACACCTGAACATCAGCAGGAGAGGACTCTTTAAAGTAGAGACACTACATACTGATATACACCTGAACATCAGCAGGAGAGGACTCTTTAAAATACAGACACTACATACTGATATACACCTGAACATCAGCAGGAGAGGACTCTTTAAAGTAGAGACACTACATACTGATATACACCTGAACATCAGCAGGAGAGGACTCTTTAAAGTAGAGACACTACATACTGATATACACCTGAACATCAGCAGGAGAGGACTCTTTAAAGTAGAGACACTACATACTGATATACACCTGAACATCAGCAGGAGAGGACTCTTTAAGTAGAGACACTACATACTGATATACACCTGAACATCAGCAGGAGAGGACTCTTTAAAGTAGAGACACTACATACTGATATACACCTGTACATCAGCAGGAGAGGACTCTTTAAAGTAGAGACACTACATACTGATATACACCTGAACATCAGAGTAGGGGAAAAGAGGCAGACAGGTTAAGGGGGGTGGGGGGGGGTGATGTAGCGGAAAAATAAACCTATTAAACTATCTATACAGTGGGGAAAGCCTTAGTAAAAAGGTGCGTTTTGAGGGCTTTTTTGAATTTGTCCAGGGTTGGGGCGCTGCGGATTTGGGGGGGGAGAGAGTTCCAGAGGGTGGGGGATGCCACACTGAAGGCTCTGTCACCGAAAGTCCGCAACCTGGTGCGGGGGGTGGAGAGGAGATCCTGTCCAGATGATCTTAGGTTCCGGGATGGAGTGTGGTAGCGGAGAAGGTCAGACAGGTATTGGGGGGCGAGGGCATGGAGGGATTTGTAAGTCAGAAGAAGGAGTTTATAAGTGATACGGTGCTTGACTGGGAGCCAGTGGAGGTGGATCAGGGTGGGGGTGATGTGCTGCCAGGGCTTGGTGTGAGTGAGCACCCTGGCAGCTGAGTTCTGCACATACTGGAGCCTGTCCAGGGCTTTACTGGGAACCCCGAACAGGACTCCGTTGCAATAATCTAACCGGGAGGAGACAAATGCATGAATGAGGGTCTCGGCCACGGAATCAGAGAGTGATGGTCGTAGACGGGAGATGTTCCTGAGGTGATAGAAGGCAGATTTAGTGACGGATTTGATATGTGACTGAAATGAGAGAGTGGAGTCAAGGATGACACCCAGGTTACGGACTTCGGGAGACGGGGAGATGGAACAGCCGTCAATGTGGAGGAGGAGATCCCCAACCTTCCGGAGCAGTGCTTTGGGGGCCACAACCATGAGCTCAGTCTTCTTACTGTTGAGTTTGAGTAGATTTGCTGTCATCCAGGTTTTTATTGCATGCAGACAATTGACCAAAGACTGTGGAGGTAGCTGGGCGGATGGTGAGGTACTGAGATAGAGCTGAGTGTCGTCAGCGTAGCAGTGGAAATTGAGACCGAATTGACGTATGATCTGGCCAAGGGGGAGCATGTAAATGGTGAAAAGTAGGGGACCAAGCACGGAGCCTTGGGGGACACCATGTTTGACTGGGGCCGAGGGGGAGGATGAGCCGCTGATGCTAACAAACTGAGACCTGTTTGAGAGATAGGACTGAAACCATGACAGAGCTGTGCCAGTGATGCCAAGGTTGTCAGAGAGGCATTTCAGGAGGAATGTATGAGAAACAGTGTCAAAAGCAGCAGAGAGGTCGAGGAGGATGAGAATACTGATTTGTCCGGAGTCAGCAGCGAGAAGGAGGTCATTAGTGATCTTGAGGAGGGAGGTCTCTGTGCTGTGATGTGCTCTGTAGGCTGACTGTAGGGGTTCGTAGAGCTCATGGTTGGACAGATGTTGATGAAGCTGGGCGGCAACTGCTCTTTCCAAAGTTTTGCTAAGGAAAGGAAGGTTGGAGATCGGTCGGTAGTTGTTCAGCTCCTCAGGGTCCAAACCAGGCTTCTTGAGGATGGGAGTGATGGAGGCGGTTTTGAAGCAGGAGGGAACTATTCCAGATGACAGAGAGGAGTTGATGATGTCTGTTATGATGGGGCAGAGGGTGAGAAGGCAGGCCTTCACCTGAACATCAGCAGGAGAGGACTCTTTAAAGTAGAGACACTACATACTGATACACACCTCAACATCAGCAGGAGAGGACTCTTTAAAGTAGAGACACTACATACTGATATACACCTGAACATCAGCAGGAGAGGACTCTTTAAAGTAGAGACACTACATACTGATATACACCTGAACATCAGCAGGAGAGGACTCTTTAAGTAGAGACACTACATACTGATACACACCTGAACATCAGCAGGAGAGGACTCTTTAAAGTAGAGACACTACATACTGATATACACCTGAACATCAGCAGGAGAGGACTCTTTAAAGTAGAGACACTACATACTGATATACACCTGAACATCAGCAGGAGAGGACTCTTTAAAGTAGAGACACTACATACTGATACACACCTGAACATCAGCAGGAGAGGACTCTTTAAAGTAGAGACACTACATACTGATACACAAGGTAAGGCAGGTTTATTTATAAAGCACCAACACCTAGATTTGCCAAATGAAGCTCAGCACTGCACTGGTCCCCATACTTGCCAACCTGGAGACCTCAGAAATCGGGAGCATTTCAAAATCACTTACAACTACAACTATTATTGTAGTTGTAAGTGCACTGCCTCGCTGCCTGTAGCACCATCCTTGATGGAGCATATGGAAAGGAGTGAGCAGAGGGTGAAGTCGTCGATTCTTGTTCTGTTTCCTGTGACTCTCTTCCTCACCCTCTCAGACTTTCAGCTGTGTGAGCTACTAAAGAGACGTGCTACCATGGAAACCAAACTATGGTGTAGCTGTATATTAAAGTCCGAGTGGAAACAGTCCTGAGTAAATCTGATTTAGTCAGAAATCGGGAGAAATATGACCCCGGGAGGAAACCGGGAGAGGGCAATGAAATCGGGAGTCTCCCGCAGTCTCAGTTCTCTGGGGAAATGTTTATGGATAACCCAAGTTCACAAAGACAGAGTCCCAGTCACCTTTTCTGTCGTGTTTCCGTCACAAAGACGAGATAAAGCAGAGGTTCTTAGTTCAGAGCTTTAATGAAGGCGGTGTTTTATCGGCTGGAAAAAGCTGCGCCACCTTTCACACCATCATCCCTTTCCCTTTTATCTCCCTGCAGCGCGTCCCTGGTGATGGAGCAGCAGTGTCTTTCCATTTTTCACATCCTCCAAATGCAGGAATGCAACACATGGAGGAAATGTGGCATGTGGTACTGTGACACGTTATGGAGGGATGCTGGCTCTCTGCTGCCCTCCACGTGACAGGGAGTCAGAGAGAACACATGTTCCCAGAGGACGGTGGATCATCGTTCACACACACTGAAAGTATACAAGAAATACTTTGTGCAAAAGTACAAACCACCGCCTTCCAGACTTATGTAGATTACATTCATTCTTTGCTGTGTTGTTGTTTCTTCTTTATACTCACAAACATCATTTGGAAGGATTGTAGAGCCTTTTTGTCAGATGTCAAATTCTGAATGTTAATCTTGTGGCTTTTCCTCGATCAAGAACAAGTCCAACTTTTGTATTTATCCTGCAAATACTTTAAACATGTACTGGCTGTGTTGGCGTATACATTGGTACAACCATTCATGGTCCCCAGAGGATAAATCATACTGGCTTTGACAATATGCTGACTTTTTCACAAGCAGGTAAAAACGCCCAACTATCTTGTAAAACATCTCAGTGTACTGGATGTATTGGCATAACAATTGGTACAACCATTCATGGTCTCCAGAGGATAAATCATACCGACTTTGACAATCTTCTGACTTTTCCTCAAGCAAGGTCAAGTCAAACTTTTGTATTTATCTTGCAAATACTTCAACCATTTACTGGACGTATTCGGACAGAAATTGGTAAAACCATTCGTGATCCCCAGAGGATGAATCCTTCTGACTTTTCCTCAAGCAAGAACAAGTCAAACTTTTGTATTTATCTTGCAAATACTTTAACCATCTAGGTGTTGGCACATACATTGGTACAACCATTCATGGTCCCCAGAGGATGAATCCTACTGATAGGTCCCTGACTTTTCCTTCTTTCATTTTCCACCAAAGGTAAGGAAAGCTGGGCGAGTCATTGTTCTGTAACCTCGCTCACAAACAGAAGAACAAACCTCCTTGTCCAAAGTCATTAAACCAAACTCTAAGATGGATAAACTATTCTGACAAACTAGAAACTTGATGTTCAAAAACAAAGTCCTGATGCATTTCACTTTATATATAATCATGTAAAATAAACTGCAGTTATTCTCCTGCACAAACACAACTTCTAAAGTGTCGCTTCAGGACTTTTTAGCTGCTGTTTTGTAAAACTGAGTCTCCTAACTCCTCCAGAAGTGATTCTCTATCATCATTATAGTTGAAACTTGTTACCTGGGTGTTCTCCTCTGGTTGTCGGTGTATTTCCTGCAGTCTGCTGCCCTCTTGTGAGAAAGGACGCTCTGCAGACCTCAGAAAGGCTGATGCATCTTCAGTTCTTTGAGCCGCTCTAAGAACTGTTTTTGTTCCACAGGAAGCTCAATAATTAACCCTAATATTCTTTACCTCGCAGATAATTCAATATATTAGGGACGGCACCACAGCCACATTAAAAACAGATCAATATTTTATAGTTAAATTGTTTCCTGTAGCGCTGAATCAATACATAGATTAATAATAATAGTATTCTTTGATAATTAAATACACTTATAAGTAATATTGTCGAGGGTTTTATTTGCTGGTTTTCATCTATAATAATAAACTGAAAATATTTGATCACCAAATAATTGTTTTACATAAAGGAGTTGTAGCTTTAATCTATATTTTCAATCCATCTGATCTTTTAGCAGACATTTTACTTATTTAGATATATTAATTAATTAACATTTTTACATTCATTTAAATTTTTATATAAATACTTTTCTATTGTATCTGGTTTTCGTGTCTTATGCTTATACATTTTATTTTATTGCACCTTCTTACTATAATATTAATGTACATATTTATATTTTTTATCTTTTATTTTATTAAAAGAAATTAGCATTTGTCACAATTCTCAATTTCCCCTTATAATAAAATAATGACACGACCATCAATAACTATGAAATTAAGCCTCTAGTTGTTAAAGTGCATTTTAAAGTTTGTTAGAAATTAAAATCAATGTTTAATAGCATAATGTAGCTTAAACATACCGTCAGTTTAAATGCTATTTTATCTTGGAAAAAACCGGAAGTTCTCAATACCAAGCTTTTATTCTGAAAATCCTTCATGAGGACATCCGGGACTACCGTCCATTATTATCACTAAAGTGGCTATTGACGCCGTTAACATGTATTACATATAAAGTTATGAAAGAGTTAAGGAGGAGAAAAGGCGTGTTTAGATATATTGAATGTACAATGTCTGTATCCTCTGATATGCGTAACAACGGACATTAAAACGTTGGAGAGCCGGCCTGCAGGGAGGAGCCAGCAGAGGATATAAATACAGCGGGACCTGAGGGGTTCGGTCTCTTTCTTCACCTGGCGGGGCCAGAAACACAGCTGCTTTTCTGTCGAACAATATTCTGTTTGTAACATAACCGCGCCTTTATTTGAATTAAAGTACCAATTTGAAACCATCTCAGAGACTCCATTTAGTCTCCTTTTTAAGCTTCTCTCCTGGACGCGAGAATTATTACACGGATAACAAATTACAGTCAGTTTGAATGAACAGGCTCTGTGCACAAGATGGCGTCTATCAACCTCCGGCGGCTGGGTGTGCGGCCGAGTACTTCCGGTTGGAGTACAGACAGCTTGACAGTTTGTTATGACACACCGAGAGCAAGAATGAGCGGATTTCGGGGTAAAGGAAAGCGGTTGTCCAGCGGGTAAGAAAGTCGGCGCTACATTGCTGTGGGCCCTTTGGACAAATGCGTCCCGTTATAATCGGGAGATACGTTTCATTTCGGTAAAGCCTGAGCAACAACGATTACAAGATTTCTTGCTCCCAAACCAATTGTGTATTTCATTACAGAAAGCAGTTATACTATGTTTAGGTACTAATGAATTATATCCTCAAAACAAACACATAAATAACAAAGGAAAATACATCATTTAATAAATCCACAATATTATAACATTTCACAGATTCATTTAATAAACTTTTACAAAACATAGGTTGATGTTATATCGGGGGGGAACATACATATTTAAACATTTCAATTAGTCTCTGCATATTTAAGTAATGCTAGTTTATATAACAGATGAACAATATCCAGAAAGTAGATATATATAATGTGTTTCCAACATATCCTCTGAGTGTTAGTCGTTGAGTCGAGTCGTGAGCCAGTCGTTCTTTCTTCGTGGTGCGATGTCTGCTGAGAAGTCCTGGTATGCCTCGCTGACTGAGGACATCTGGGTCTGGCAGCTCCCCCCCCGCACGGCCTTGTAACGTGTACTCCTTTGAACATGTTTATATGATAATTAGGACTTTAAGAACACTCAGACAACAATCACAAAGTTGTAGCAGGCGACATACAATTACTTAGGACAATAGATATGACCTTACACCGTCAGCAACTGTGAACTGCTTTGGCTTAGTGAACACCATGTCACTCTGCCTGGTTTCACACCCTTGTGGTGACCACCTTTAACACTGGTAACACTGGGACATAATTCACACACGGAACTTTGGGGTAGGGGTATTGTTTCCGGACGGACATATGTGTGTTAACTGTATATACTGTGTCCTCCTCCTTTTCTCTCTCTCTTGTTGTCCCGGGCTGCGACCCGACAACACCTCCTCATTAAAGTACCCTTTTGCACCTTCGATGCACCGCCTCCGACTCCCATATCTCCTGGCACTATATTGGTGACTCTGACACGTCTGGGAAGTTTCCGAGACGAAGCCGAACACGGCAAAAGGAACTCAGGTTCCTTTCTCGAAATGCCGGGGATTTTTTGGAGACGTCCGTGGCTGCCACCGGCACGCGGACTGAGGCTCGGTGCGTGCTCCGCAGAAGGCTGGAGACGTTGCTCGCCGTTCCCGCATCGGGGGGGACGATGCACGACCTGCTGGGTCGACCAGCAACCCCATGGCTACCTCATGGGGCTGTTTCTCCGGGGCGTGCGGCTGCACGTCCCAGCGGCGCTAGCTAACCACGACTAGCAGCTGTCCACGTGGGGCTAACGACGGCTAGCAGCTATCGATGGCTGCCAGCTAACGGCCTCAGCTAACGGCTAGCTGCTAACGGCTAGCTGCTAACGGCTATCGAGCTTTTTCTGGTGCCTGAGAGGAGGTTCGACCATGTCTGATCGACCTCGTGTGAACACTCTCACCTGTTTCACCACCTCGACGGCGGCTTCAGACGCCACTCACGCTCATCGACGCCTGGGTGGTGCACTCCTGGACCCCGTCTCGCCTCGACGGTTTCGGACGTCCCCATGCCTTCACCGGCCCGTGGGTGGCGCGCTCCGGGACCTGTCTGGCCTCTTCCTTCGCCTCGGCGGTTTCGGACGTCCCCATGTCTTCATCGGCCCGTGGGTGGCGCGCTTCGGGACCCTGCCTGGCCTCTCCTCTTACCGCGGCTCACGGTTCATCTCGACGGCGGCTCCGGACGGCGCCCCGTCTGGCCTCTCCCCTGTCCACGGCTCCTTCCTCCCGGGGATGCTGCTCCTGCCCCCCGGGGACCCTGCTCCTGCCCCCCGGGGACCCGGTTCTTTCCTCCCGGGGATGCTGCTCCTGCCCCCCGGGGACCCGGCTCTTTCCCCCCGAGGACTTGGTGCCCGCTGCCGTTGTGCCCTCGCCTGCGGCCGGGCAGCGCTCCTCCCTGCTGGGGACCACCGGGATGTTCGCGCCGTCCCCGCGTCGCAGCGCTGCGGCCCCGTTCCGGCCCGTCTTCCACCCCCGGTGAGGATGCCCTCGTTAAAACCCTACCCCCTCCTACGGCCCGTTCCATGGCCCGGCCCTCACCTGCAACCTCACCCTCCTCAGACCCTGTGGTGCTTCCTCCCGGACGCGAGGATTTTTTTTTTGCCCTGTTTGAATTCTGGGGGGGCTTGTGTGGTGGCTTCCTGTGTGTCAAAGAATAGATTTCTAAATACTGCTGCTGGTTTATAAAGCTTTGAATGGTTTAGGCCCAAAATACATTTGTGACCTCCTGCTAAATGATGAACCATCCAGATCTCTCAGGTCTTCAGGGACTGGTCAGCTTTCTGTCCCCAGAGTCAGAACTAAACATGGAGAAGCAGCGTTCAGTTATTATGCTCCATCTGGATGGGAGGGGCTTAGCTTGACCCTGGTGGTGGTGAATGGATAGTTGGAGTCGGTCTGGAGGGGGGGGGGGGCTTAGCTTGACCCTGGTGGTGGTGAATGGATAGTTGGAGTCGGTCTGGAGGGGGGGGGGGGGGGCTTAGCTTGACCCTGGATTCAGAGGGACAGGAGGTGAAAAGGGGGGGAGGAGGGTTGCGTCGAGTCACCTGAAATGACAGCTGTCAGAGGGGAGAGCAGATTTGAAAGGGTTAGCGGAGCGCTATGATAGGCTTGTGAGAATAGAGCGAAATGATTGGTTAAGCTGGGGAGTGACTTATTGAGAGGAGAGAGAGTATTAACATGGAAATAGTAAATGAATGGTCTTCCTGGTTGAACTTGCGCTGAGCTGTCTCCGAAAGGTGTAACGCAGGAAGCACAGCAGCATAAAGCCCTGCTTGTTACTTCTTTAAATAGTGCTTATAGAGAGAGGAATAACAACGCCTTGTTAGGAACATAATTAAAGCCCGAGGCTGAGCGGCAGTCTTCATCTGACAAGCAAACACAAAACTGCCTCCAGCAAACCATTCACTTCAATTAGAAATGAGTTAAAAGTGCTGTTTCCGTGAAGGGACAAAACACGGTTTCTAAAACTCAGTATTCTGACCATGATGAAGCAGGAAGGCGTTTTATTTATATATTACTCATATGTGAGGCAGGCTTTATTCTCACATTAACGACACCTCAGATGAACTATTATATATATATTATATAAGTTAAACAATAATGAAATCAAGCTGTTTTCACTTGAAATAAGAACAAAGTGTCAAGTGAACATTAGCTTAGTGAGATGTCTTGACATAAGAAGGGATATGTAGAACTCTAAATACGATGTTTTGACTTAACAAGATTGTCTAAAAACAAGACCTGATATACTTCTGAAGTTGTTGTGTCTTATATCAGGTGAGACACGTCCTGACTAGATATTAGATTCATTTACTGGGCAAGATTTCAAGTTGTTGTCGTGTGAAGCTGCTTCTCCTTATATGATGTTTTTCTCCGAGGTACTGACTGATCCATGTCCTGGATTGACGTCCATGAAGAGGCCCCATTATCATCACAGCTCAAACATGTGAATTCACACGTGTTCTGGGATAGATTAATCACATATTGGTCATCTAAAGTAAATGGTTAGTTTCTCGCCTCATTTAAAAACTGTTTCTTGATAAAGCTGATTCTTTAGCAATTATACTTTATTTATTTTGTGTTCCTTTAAGGCTCCATGGAAAGAAAGTTTCTTTCCTGACATGTACATAAATAAATGTGACCAGGAGTGACTGTACGAGACTGTGCGGGCGTCACCAGAGCGTAAAGTCTGTTTTTAACGTCTGTGTGGTTTGAGTGGGAGTCAATGACACTCAGCAGGACAAAGGCTCTCTGTAAAGGACAGAGAAAGACTTCTTTTTTACAATGAAATAAGGATCTTATATGCTCATAAATGGTTTCTGCCAAATTTCTTTTTAGCAGGAATGAAATTGCATTCTTTATGGTGACGGTGCGGGACCATACTTGCCAACCTTGAGACCTCAGAAAGCGGGAGCATTTCAAAACCACCGCGGGGGGGGGGGGAGGGGGGGAGCTGTATTAGATTAACATTAACATGCTTACTGTAGTTGTAAGTGCACGGCCTGTAGCACCACCTTGATGGAGCTTATGTGGGCTGGACCTGGAGTGAGCAGAGGGTCGAGTTGTCCATTCTTGTTGTTTTCTGTGATATCGTTAGCCTAATAGCATAATTGCCTAAGTCATTTTTTGGCCAAATTGTGATATCTGCCTAACTTTACTCTCCTACCACTGCTGCATCACCCTGCCTTATTGCCTATGTCTCTTAACAGGCACACGGAAGTATGACCACATTTCCCCTGTTTTAGCTTCTCTCCACTGGCTGCCAATTTATTTTAGGATCCATTTTATAATTCTTTTATTTACTTTTAAATCCTAAATGGCATGACGCCACCATACCTTACTGAGCTGCTACAGCATTACACGCCGAACCGCCCTCTCAGGTCAGCGGACCAACTGCTCCTGAATGTGCCTAAAACCAGGTCAAAGCTCAGAGGGGACCGTTGCTTCTCTGTAGCAGCTCCCAAACTGTGGAACGCTCTGCCCCTGGAGATCAGACAGGCCTCCACACTGCCTGCTTTTAAATCGCTTCTTAAAACCCACCTCTTCTCCTTAGCGTTTTAACATTTGGCGTTTTAACATCTTTCAGTGTTGCTTTTTTGCTTTTAAATTGTTTTTTGTTTTTACTTGTACTTGTTTTTATGCTTTGTTTTATCTATTTGCCTGTACAGCACTTTGGTCTGGAGGTTTAAAGTGCTCTATAAATAAAGTTGTATTGTATTGTATTGTATGTCCACAGCCTATCAGAATGCATTTTAGAGTCCAAAATCACTATCTGCCTAAGTCATCGCTTTGACTTAGGCATTTTTGCAGGGCACTTTTCCTTGTTTTCCAAAAACATTCAAATATGACTTGGGCAATTATGCTATTAGGCTAACGATATATCTCAGACTTTCAGTTCGCGCGCGCTACTAAAGAGACGCGCTACCATGGAAACCAACAATGGTGAAGCTGTATTAATGTCCGAGTGGAAACAGTCCTGAGTGAATGTGATTTTGTCAGAAATGCGGGAGAAATACGACCCCGGGAGGAAACCGGGAGAGGGCAATGAAATCGGGAGTCTCCCGCGAAAATCGGGAGGGTTGGCAAGTCTGTGCGAGACACACCAATCTGAGTAGGGCCACAGGACGCTCATCCAAGGCCAAAATCGGCCTGGTGTGTCCGGGCCTTTAGACCACGCCCGACAGAAGCAGAGTCGTTTGCTGAGAGCTGATGTTTAGCATCTCTCACCGCCTCGCCAAAGACGTGCTTCGACTCTCTGAAACGTGCCTTATCGCCTCCTCCTTTTGCAATCTTAGCTGTTTCAGTTTTGCTGTGAACCAGGGCTTGTTGTTGTTGAAACTCACACTGGTGCGTGTTGGTACACAGACACAGAGCAGCATGTCCCAGTCAGTACAGTCCAAACACGCCTGATATAGCTTTACTGCTCCACTGCCTGAATGTCCTCACTCCAGGTTCACACAGCTCGAAGGAATCAGGTGAACCACGTCAGGCCCAGTGCGGCTTTGTTAAAGTCACCAAGAACAATAACTAGGCAGTCCGGATAAGTCCTCTCCACACACAGTATCTGGTCGGCGAGCGTGCGCTGCGCCTCCTGTGCGTTCGCATGCGGTGGGATGTAAACATCGACCAGTATGATGAAAAGTGGGAGAACAGAGCTGCAGAATCCCCGTCACATCGTCGCACTGTAAAACCATTCCTCCACCTTTTCATTTGCCAGAGAGCTCCGTGTCGCGCTCCGCTCTGAGCCGCTGGAAGCCTCCCTCTGGAAGCCTCCCACTGGAAGCCTCCCTGCTGGAAGCCTCCCCGCCCGCTGGAAGCCTCCCGCTGGAAGCCGGCAGCTGGAAGCCTCCCGCTGGAAGCCTCCCCGCTGGAAGCCTCCCCGCTGGAAGCCTCCCCGCTGGAAGCCTCCCACTGGAAGCCTCCCACTGGAAGCCTCCCCGCTGGAAGCCTCCCGCTGGAAGCCTCCCGCTGGAAGCCTCCCGCTGGAAGCCTCCCGCCGGAAGCCTCCCCGCTGGAAGCCTCCCCGCTGGAAGCCTCCCGCTGGAAGCCTCCCCGCTGGAAGCCTCCCCGCTGGAAGCCTCCCACTGGAAGCCTCCCTGCTGGAAGCCTCCCCGCTGGAAGCCTCCCCGCTGGAAGCCTCCCCGCTGGAAGCCTCCCCGCTGGAAGCCTCCCCGCTGGAAGCCTCCCCGCTGGAAGCCTCCCCGCTGGAAGCCTCCCCGCTGGAAGCCTCCTCGCTGGAAGCCTCCCGCTGGAAGCCTCCCGCTGGAAGCCTCCTGCTGGAAGCCTCCTGCTGGAAGCCTCCTGCTGGAAGCCTCCCCACTGGAAGCCTCCCACTGGAAGCCTCCCAGCTGGAAGCCTCCCACTGGAAGTCTCCCACTGGAAGCCTCCCCGCTGGAAACCTCCCCGCTGGAAGCCTCCCCGCTGGAAGCCTCCCCGCTGGAAGCCTCCCGCTGGAAGCCTCCCCGCTGGAAGCCTCCCCGCTGGAAACCTCCCCGCTGGAAGCCTCCCCGCTGGAAGCCTCCCCGCTGGAAGCCTCCCCGCTGGAAGCCTCCTGCTGGAAGCCTCCTGCTGGAAGCCTCCCGCTGGAAGCCTCCCCACTGGAAGCCTCCCCACTGGAAGCCTCCCACTGGAAGCCTCCCAGCTGGAAGCCTCCCCACTGGAAGCCTCCCAGCTGGAAGCCTCCCACTGGAAGCCTCCCCACTGGAAGCCTCCCAGCTGGAAGCCTCCCCGCTGGAAGCCTCCCGCTGGAAGCTTCCTGCTGGAAGCCTCCCCGCTGGAAGCCTCCCGCTGGAAGCCTCCCACTGGAAGCCTCCCCACTGGAAGCCTCCCAGCTGGAAGCCTCCCCGCTGGAAGCCTCCCGCTGGAAGCTTCCTGCTGGAAGCCTCCCACTGGAAACCTCCCCGCTGGAAGCTTCCTGCTGGAAGCCTCCCGCTGGAAGCCTCCCGCTGGAAGCCTCCTGCTGGAAGCCTCCCCACTGGAAGCCTCCCCACTGGAAGCCTCCCACTGGAAGCCTCCCAGCTGGAAGCCTCCCACTGGAAGCCTCCCCACTGGAAGCCTCCCCACTGGAAGCCTCCCCACTGGAAGCCTCCCCACTGGAAGCCTCCCACTGGAAGCCTCCCAGCTGGAAGCCTCCCCGCCTCCCCGCTGGAAGCCTCCCACTGGAAGCCTCCCCACTGGAAGCCTCCCCACTGGAAGCCTCCCACTGGAAGCCTCCCAGCTGGAAGCCTCCCACTGGAAGCCTCCCACTGGAAGCCTCCCCGCTGGAAGCCTCCCACTGGAAGCCTCCCACTGGAAGCCTCCCCGCTGGAAGCCTCCCACTGGAAGCCTCCCCACTGGAAGCCTCCCCACTGGAAGCCTCCCACTGGAAGCCTCCCACTGGAAGCCTCCCACTGGAAGCCTCCCGCTGGAAGCCTCCCCGCTGGAAGCCTCCCGCTGGAAGCCTCCCGCTGGAAGCCTCCCACTGGAAGCCTCCCACTGGAAGCCTCCCAGCTGGAAGCCTCCCCACTGGAAGCCTCCCAGCTGGAAGCCTCCCACTGGAAGCCTCCCAGCTGGAAGCCTCCCACTGGAAGCCTCCCACTGGAAGCCTCCCAGCTGGAAGCCTCCACTGGAAGCCTCCCAGCTGGAAGCCTCCCAGCTGGAAGCCTCCCACTGGAAGCCTCCCAGCTGGAAGCCTCCCGCTGGAAGCCTCCCACTGGAAGCCTCCCTCTGGAAGCCTCCCTCTGGAAGCCTCCCTCTGGAAGCCTCCCACTGGAAGCCTCCAGCTGGAAGCCTCCCACTGGAAGCCTCCCACTGGAAGCCTCCCACTGGAAGCCTCCCACTGGAAGCCTCCCGCTGGAAGCCTCCCACTGGAAGCCTCCCACTGGAAGCCTCCAGCTGGAAGCCTCCCACTGGAAGCCTCCAGCTGGAAGCCTCCCACTGGAAGCCTCCAGCTGGAAGCCTCCCACTGGAAGCCTCCCCGCTGGAAGCCTCCCAGCTGGAAGCCTCCCTCTGGAAGCCGGCAGCTGGAAGCCTCCCCACTGGAAGCCTCCCGCTGGAAGCCTCCCGCTGGAAGCCTCCCAGCTGGAAGCCTCCCGCTGGAAGCCTCCCGCTGGAAGCCTCCTGCTGGAAGCCTCCCCCTGGAAGCCTCCCGCTGGAAGCCTCCCAGCTGGAAGCCTCCCGCTGGAAGTCTCCCCGCTGGAAGCCTCCCGCTGGAAGCCTCCCGCTGGAAGCCTCCCAGCTGGAAGCCTCCCGCTGGAAGCCTCCCGCTGGAAGCCTCCTGCTGGAAGCCTCCCTCTGGAAGCCTCCTGCTGGAAGCCTCCCAGCTGGAAGCCTCCCTCTGGAAGCCTCCTGCTGGAAGCCTCCCTCTGGAAGCCTCCCCACTGGAAGCCTCCTGCTGGAAGCCTCCCACTGGAAGCCTCCCCACTGGAAGCCTCCCTCTGGAAGCCTCCCAGCTGCATCGATCCACACAGCCAGCTCTCAGTGAAGCACAAGATGAAGTCTCTGTTTCGACTAACCAGTAGCTGAAGCTCGTCCAGTTCGTTGCTCATGGCACGCACATTGATGCGTTGATGGTTTCCATACAGAAGCCATTGAAACATGATGACACTTCTGATCTTTAAGGAGACACCATTTCAGAAAGTCTTTAGACTCAACCGTCCTTTCTACCAAGAGGTGGTTTCTGGGAGGAAAGTGTGGTTTACTTTTGCTTTTTGTAGATCTGTGTTGAACAGCTGCCTCAGAAGTGAGATCAGGACAACGTGTTCTGTTTGCTCATTGCCAATCTTCCCTGGAGGGTTAAGGCGTGTCTGTTGTTCTGGAGCTCTTCTTCTTTGTCAGGTTTAAACGAGGACAAGACTGCACACCACTAACGACCTTTAATCGACTTCAGCTGTACTTTGAATACAAAGTATTCAAAGTAACACGGAGTCAGTCACGAGGTTCACTTTGGTGGATGATGTAACTCACACACACACTCACACACACACACACACACACACACACTCACTCTCTCTCACACACACACACACACACACACTCTCTCTCACACACACACACACACACACACACACAGGCTCACTCACTCTCTCACACACACACTCACTCTCTCTCACACACACACACACACACACACACACACACACAGGCTCACTCTCTCTCTCACACACACACACACACACACACACAGGCTCACTCTCACACACATACACACACACACACACACTCACACACACACTCTCACACACACACACACACACTCACTCACTCTCTCACACACACACACACACACACTCACTCACTCTCACACACACACTCACTCTCTCACACACACACACACACACACACACACTCACTCACTCACTCTCACACTCTCACACACACACACTCACTCACTCACTCTCACACACACACACACTCACTCTCTCACACACACACACACACACACACACTCACACACAAACACACACACACACTCACTCACACACACACACTCACTCACTCTCTCACACACACACACACACACACACACTCACTCACTCACTCTCACACTCACACACACACACACACACACTCACTCTCACACACACGCGCACACACCCACACACACACACACACACACACTCACTCACTCACTCACACACACACACACACTCACTCTCACACACACGCGCCACCACCCACACACACACACACACACACACACACACTCTCTCTCTCACACACACACACACACACACACACACACACACACAGGCTCACTCACTCTCTCTCACACACACACACAGGCTCACTCTCTCACACACACACACACACTCACACACAAACACACACACTCACACACTCTCACACACACACTCACTCTCTCACACACACACGCACACACACACACACTCACTCACTCTCACACACACACTCACTCACTCACTCAGTCACGCGCACACACACACACACACACTCACTCACTCAGTCACGCGCACACACACACACACACACAGGCTCACTCTCACTCTCTCACACACACACACACACACACACACACACAGGCTCACACACACACACACACACATGGGCGCGGGAAGGGGGGTGCTGAGGGCGCTGCAGCACCCCCTAGCGGCAGGCAGGGGGTGCGGAGCTCCCCTGCCTGCCGCGGAGGAGGAGGTGAGGTCCGCTCCCCACTCGTAAAAAATAGCACTTTACCCCAATGCGGTCAAGCCAGCCTCCACTCGGGAAAACTTGGTCAAGCCAGCCCGCACGTGATATTGCGGTGCGCGAATATCCTATGCATTACGGTAGAATCCTGGAAACACTGCCTCTGTGTTTAGATGAGAATAAAACAAAAACTGTCCAGTATCAAAGACTCATCTCACTCCAGGGTGATGGCAGGACACCCCATCTAGTCACTTCGAAAAAATCAGGACATTCTGATGTAGAGTTTCAAAATAAAATACCTTTGAAGTCAAATATAAGAGCTATCATCCCTGTTTTTAGATGAGACATCAGAATGTCCTGATTTTTTTCTAAGTGACTAGATGAGATGTCCTGCTATGACCCTGAAGTGAAATGAGTCTTTGATACTGGACAGTTTTTGTTTTATTCTCATCTAAACACAGAGGCAGTGTTTCCAGGATTCTACCGTAATGCATAGGTTATTCGCGCACCGCAATATCACGTGCGGGCTGGCTTGACCGCAGTTTTACCCCTGCCTATATGCCGTGAGCTGATTAGCGAGCCTTCATTGTAACAGTCGCGGGTTTACTGTGTGTTTGCGCGTGGGGAGTGCTTTTGTGCGTGCTCTATAGTGCCCGTAATAGTGTTCACTGGAGTCCAGCACCTCAGCACCCCCACTCAAAATACCTTCCCGCGCCTCTGCACACACACACATTTTCATTTAAGGTCCATCTTTCTTCTTCCCTTGGCCAACGAGGATATTAGAGCGTCACCATCTTGGATTCTCCACTGTTGCCATCTGGGTTTGTTTTTCCTTTTATTTGATGTGTCGCAATCGTCTTACATTTTGAACATGTTTCTCATAGACTTCTAGAACATCTGACTTCTGCTGGATATGAAGGAGAAAGCAGCTTCAAAGGTCCCATGTCATTTCTCCTGATCATAGTTCCTTAGTTGAGCTCTACTAGAATAGATGTACACTGTTCAACGTTCCAAACTCACATTGGTTTCTCACAGCCTCTCTGTGGAGTCTGTGTCTCTCTGTCCTGCACGGCTTGTTGGAGCTCCGCCCCCCCTCCCTGTGAGCCCAGTGTGCTCTGATTGGTCGGGACGTTGCGAGGCTCGCTGCTCACTGAGCTGGCTTCCTGGTGTGGTTTCCGGGTCGGCGATACAGCGAAACTCATCCTGAGCACACAAGCACTCACAGCCGAAGTCAAAGCAATAAGTGTGTCTTGATATTGAGAAAGAAAAAGGTTTATGTCACAGTGGTTCTCAACTGGTGGGTCGCGACCCAAAAGTGGGTCGCGGACCCGTTTCGAGTGGGTCGCGGAAAAAGTGAAGAAAAAAAATTGGAATTTTTTTTTTTTGTTGGAAAAAAGTCAAACTTTTATTTTGAAGGCCCGATGTTCTAACGCTGTGCATGCAGTAGGCGTTGGACTGGAAGTACCGGAGACCATAAACGGCTTTGAAAACTTCTGTCACGTAGTGATCATCGTCTCAATAAAACATCTTTGCTGATGTTTTTTCGAGTCTTCTGGCCAATCAGAATCCAGAGTGCTGCCGGAAGTCCCGACGGAGAATAACTTTGCGGTAGAACTCTTCTTTATGCATCCATGGGTACAACTTCAGATAGAAATGAACACATAATGAAATATGACCCCCGGTCTTACCCACAATTTAAAGTCACACAGACCCTCTCCTCTTTGCTCTTCTCTCTGTGAGGAGCAGCAAGTTCAGCTTCAGATCAAAGTGAAAAACAAACAATGACATAAAATATTATTAACATGTCGGGTAGTGATAGATTTATTTATGTTCTTCTCAGAGTACAGAATGCATAGTTTATGTTAGTATTTCTAAAAATCTCCTGGGGAGAATCCCCCCAGACCCCCTGCTGGGGTTGGGTTTTCAGCATGTGCCTTTTTATACAGTTCAGCTTTGATTCCATCATCTCATTAAACCTTTAAAGCATACTTTAGTTCTGTGAAGGGATATAACGGATATATGCACTGTATTTCACTTTAATTAATATTGTATGCTGAAAAGTGTATATATTACAGCACGATTTTTTGTTGAATAGATTTGAGTGCTTCAAAATGTTGGGTCGCGATTTACTGACCAAGTAAAAAGTGGGTCCCGAGGCCTGACCAGTTGAGAACCACTGGTTTATGACGCTGTGAGAATCTGCGGAGAGCGTTCCTCCACCATCCCAACTCGTCTATTACCTGCCAGGGAGCTCCATGCAAGTCAATGGGACTCCCTGATAGTTGAACATGTACGCTAAGGGTCCCCCCACTGCGTTTGATAGTGACGCCACGGGATCCTGGTGTGCGTCATGCGGTTCCCGGAAGAAGAGGAGCGCCCAACGAGGCGTTCAGGTGCAGCACAGACTTCTCTGCGTTAGAGCTTTACTCGCTACAGGGGGCACTTTGAGGGTGTGAGACTCTGCAGACCGTTCACATGCAGAAGCTTCAGAACACAAGGGGACGGGTCAGAACCGGAAAAGCATGACATGGGAGCTTTAAGGCTTTTTATTCAGACCCAGATCAACTGAAGAATAGGAGTGAGGGGTTCAGTAGGAAAACAGAACTGAAGTCTCTGAAGGACTTCCTCCCCAGACAGCTGCTGGGTTACTGCAGCTGTCTCTCTTCCCTTATATCAGTACAGACAGCTGTGGTGCATATCCAGTACGCAGAGAACACATGCCGAACTGGAGCTGTGCTGTAAACAATACACAGTACTCTTCCCGTGAGCATGAACAGGATGCAAGTCTATGGCAGCAAGAGGAAGAAATACAGCTTTCATTACAGTAACGCTTTCTAAAGCACTTTGAACTGCCTTGTGTTGAAAGGTGCTATATAAATCAACTTGCCTTGCCTAAATACCCTTAAATATATTATTTAAAATAATATAAAATGGCTTTTAAAAAGAGAATTAAATAAGAAAAGAAGATAATATATATTTCTTAATCTCTCCACCTTTGTTATATCTCCTGTTACATTACATTATATTTAGCTGACGCTTTTATCCAGAGCGACTTACAGTAAGGGCGTTCGACCAGGAAGACACAACCCTGAAGAAAACAGAATCATAAAGTACATCAGGTTTCATAGAGCCACACACTTCAAGTGCTACTCAGCTGGCTTTAGAGGAGCCAGTCCTTTATTAGTATATAAGTGCTTTGTTAGTAATTCTATGGCTGGAAGTGGAGTCGAAAGAGATGAGTTTTCAGTCTGGAAGGTGTGTAAGCTTTCTGCTGTCCTGATGTCAATGGGGAGCTCATTCCACCATCTTGGAGCCAGGATAGCAAACCCACGTGTTTCTGCTGATGGGAACTTGGGTCCCCCTCTCAGCGAGGGTGCAGCGAGTCGTTTGGCTGATGCAGAGCGGAGTGCACGTGCTGGGGTGTACGGTTTAACCATGTCCTGGATGTAGGAAGGGCCAGATCCATTCGCAGCATGGTACGCAAGTACTAGTGTCTGTAAAATGCTCTTATTGTTAAAAGGGACATACATACGTACACTCCCTCAATAGCAGAAGCAAAGTACATGTACGTACAGAATGAGTATTTCCACGTTATGCTAGATTAACCCTGTAAAGCCCACATATAGAAACACAGTAGAGTGAATTGTTCGACCTTTCAGATGTACTTGAGCCTCTGGAGCAGAACTCCTGTATCTCTACTCACATCGTCTGAATACATATATTGAACAACTAAGGGTTGGTTTGCAGGATTGATTGCTTTTGTGTACCCTTTACTGCGTCCTCTCTTTGTCTTCACTGGACAAGGTCCTCCCGTACGTCCAGTGGAGGCTCTGATCTCTCGGGTGGGGCCCCGCTCGGTGGACTCCCATCACCAGAGGAGGGTCTCTTCTGAGCACTCAACGGCTCCTTGATGTCACCGTCGCTGCTGGCCGTCCTCTCTCGGGTGGGGCCCCGCTCGGTGGACTCCCATCACCAGAGGAGGGTCTCTTCTGAGCATTCAACGGGCTCCTTGATGTCACCGTCGCTGCTGGGCTCTCGTTGCCTCAAGATGGCCGTCCTCTCTTGGGTGTCTTCAGAGGACTTGTGTTCACCTGATTAGAAGAGAATCAATCGAGATACACGTCGACAATACATTAGGATACAAGTCAAAAATATGACAGTGAAATATAAAAAAATATTACAAACGGCAAATAGCAGAAATGCATTCTTCTTACTAGGATGAGAGAGGATGCTTGGTCTGAAGCTGTCTCCTGCTCAGGATCTCCTGCTCCATCTGTAGGGCTCTGTGGAGGAGCCAGGCGTGGATCACAGCGAGGAGGGTGGTGTGCACACGTACCAGCGTCGGGACCTTGTATTTGGCCGTAAACGAGTCCACCTCCCATGTACATTCTCTTCGGTCTCCCTCTCAAATCCATTCAGACTTCAACTGGTTCAGAACTCTGCGCCCGCATCATCACCAGAACCTCCTCCATCACTCTGTTCTTCAGCAGCTGGCTCCCCGTCTCCTGCTCCTCGCCTTTAAGGCCATCCATACCCTCTCTCCTCTGCACCTCTCCCACCTCCTGCACATCAACACGCCCATCCATACCCTCTCTCCTCTGCACCTCTCCCACCTCCTGCACATCAACACGCCCATCCATACCCTCTCTCCTCTGCACCTCTCCTACCTCCTGCACATCAACACACCCATCCATACCCTCTCTCCTCTGCACCTCTCCCACCTCCTGCACATCAACACACCCATCCATACCCTCTCTCCTCTGCACCTCTCCCACCTCCTGCACATCAACACACCCATCCATACCCTCTCTCCTCTGCACCTCTCCCACCTCCTGCACATCAACACACCCATCCATACCCTCTCTCCTCTGCACCTCTCCCACCTCCTGCACATCAACACACCCATCCATACCCTCTCTCCTCTGCACCTCTCCCACCTCCTGCACATCAACACACCCATCCATACCCTCTCTCCTCTGCACCTCTCCGACCTCCATCAACACACCCATCCATACCCTCTCTCCTCTGCACCTCTCCGACCTCCATCAACACACCCATCCATACCCTCTCTCCTCCGCACCTCTCCGACCTCCATCAACACACCCATCCATACCCCTCTCTCCTCTGCACCTCTCCGACCTCCATCAACACACCCATCCATACCCTCTCTCCTCTGCACCTCTCCCACCTCCTGCACATCAACACGCCCATCCATACCCTCACTCCTCTGCACCTCTCCCACCTCCATCAACACACCTATCCATACCCTCTCTCCTCTGCACCTCTCCCACCTCCTGCACATCAACACACCCATCCATACCCTCTCTCCTCTGCACCTCTCCCACCTCCTGCACATCAACACACCCATCCATACCCTCTCTCCTCTGCACCTCTCCGACCTCCATCAACACACCCATCCATACCCTCTCTCCTCTGCACCTCTCCCACCTCCTGCACATCAACACACCCATCCATACCCTCTCTCCTCTGCAACCTCTCCCACCTCCTGCACATCAACACACCCATCCATACCCTCTCTCCTCTGCACCTCTCCGACCTCCATCAACACACCCATCCATACCCTCTCTCCTCTGCACCTCTCCGACCTCCATCAACACACCCATCCATACCCTCTCTCCTCCGCACCTCTCCCACCTCCATCAACACACCCATCCATACCCTCTCTCCTCTGCACCTCTCCCACCTCCTGCACATCAACACGCCCATCCATACCCTCTCTCCTCCGCACCTCTCCCACCTCCTGCACATCAACACACCCATCCGCACACTCACATCTTCGGCTTCCCTCAGCCAGAACGGGTTCTGCCGGAACCAGAGTTAAATGTATTGTTGTAACTAATTAACTGATAAGATACAAGAAGAGTTTAAAATATTATTTCTGATAAAAGTGAAACTATATCTGTAGTAATTTACTACAGATATAGTTTCACATACTTTTATCAGAAATAATGTATTCATGTATTCAATTCTGGTCTTAACAGAGGACACATTTAGAACTTAGTTATAGTGAATGATCAAAGACATTATATTTCTATCAGTGTTTAGTTTCCATGGGAACATATGGGGCAATCTCCATGACAGGTGCACGTGCTATTTTGACTACCACAGACCCTGTGTCGTAATATTACAACAACGGCATAAGCTGCTCAAAATCAGGACTTATAAACACATGTAATACCCAATAGCATATACTTTTTTAGGTTAGCTTAAAGGGCACCTATCATGCAAAATGCACCTTTGTACGTCTTTTATACATGATTATGTGTCCCCGGTGTTCCAGGGAACTCACCAAGTGTCAGAAAACACAACCCTCTCTATTTTCCTCCTTCGCCAAATCTCTAAAAAAGGGGCTGCAACGGATCTGAAAAAAATGGATCCACATTCCGACACTTTTCTACGTCACAAAGACGTACTCCGCTTATTGGTCAACTCTCCACCTATCAGGGGAATGAGCCACGGCCGTGCATTGCCAAACCTCTCATTTGCATATAGGCTATCGGCAGGCTACCCCAGTCACATCTGTGTTTCTGCCTGCTCTTGGCAGGATGTCTAAGCCAGTTAAACCACGGACATGTTTATGAACTTCTCTCAAGTCCAACACGGATATGCCTCCAAACTAATGCTACACCCGGAATCAATACCAACCATCCGGGACCAGGCCAGTGAGGACACATCCAATTCTGAAGCTGTCAGTTTTTATTTAGCGTTGTTTTTCCTGATAAAGCTATATCTAGCTTGTAGTATGTAGCTTAGCCGTATCAATGTCGCCTCAACCCCAACTAGTAATCGGTTAGGTGTTTATATGTTCTTGTAACATTTTATTTTGTACGCTCCGCAGTCTTTGCTTTGTCTTTTATTTTAATTATCAGGCATTTGCGAACATGTTCAGACTGCCGTAATGGCGATCTGTGTGAAGGCTGTAAAGCCACGCCTAGCCTAGCCGATAACACAAGTATTTATTCTCCTATGTATTAGTATTTTGTATCCTCTAAAAAATCATATTGAGTAAGTTATAATAACAAACGTAATCTTCTGGAGGCAAGTGCCGTTTTTTCCAGCGTTATGTAAAAGCTTTTGTGATTGTAGTCTGTAAGAACGATCAGATATCATCGACCTGTAAGCTAAGCTACGCTACGCTACGCTAAGCTAATGAGACATGCCGTTTTTTGCAGCGTTATATGTAAAAGCTTTTGCATGTT
>CADEHL010000175.1:0-7500 GCA_902827135.1 Harpagifer antarcticus | reverse complement strand
GACCATCTTCTCTGTGTTGCTGTGGGTTTTTTCATCGCTTTTGTTACAAATATCAAAACAATAACTAAATATATCCGTCGTAAACTAAACCAGAAACAGCAGTATATTTTATTTTGTTAACACTGTAAACTTGACAGATTTTTAACCCGCACCACCTACTGGTTAAAGCACGTTATTACACGTTTAGAGTAATGCAATGCAGGTAGATTGTGTTGCTTTGTAATGACTGTTTAAAATGCCTTTTTCTTAATGTCTTTTATTATTATTAACTACTTGTTACTTGTTGCTAGGGGCGCTGCTATCGATATTATTTCTGTTATGTTGTGTAACTGTTTAATGGTGTTATCTTTATTGCTACCCCCCTTCCCCGTCAATGTATAGTGTTGATCCACAGCGCAAACGTATTAGTTTAACAAAATCCGCATCTAAAGATACGTTATTACGTTATACGTTATACGTTATACGTCTGTCAAGCCGGCACGCAGTGACGCCTTCATGGATCGGTGAAACCGCTCACACAGTCCGTTAGCCTGGGGGTGATATGCGGTGGTGCGGTGCAGCTTGACCCCCAAACCCACAGCAACAGCGTTCCACAGCTCCGAGGTGAACTGAGAACCGCGGTCAGAGGAGAGGTCAGACTGGGTCCCGAAGCGCGCCACCCACGTGCCGATGAAAGCGCGGGCGACGTCGGAAGCTGACGTCGAGGCGAGGGGGAACGGCCTCGGGCCAGCGGGTCGTCCTGCCACCATCGTAAACAGGTAGGTGAAACCGTGAGTCAATGTCGACCGACCAGGTCGGCCTTCCAGCAGGAAACGGAAGTGGCGAATCGCCAAAATAGAGACCAAGGAGTTTCCTCTGTCGAAAGCGCTGTACTTGCGCTCCCTGGGAGTCAACTGGCGGCTGAAAAAGGCGAGCGGTTGCCAGGCGCCGTCGACCCATTGTTCATGCACCACGCCCACCGCGTAGTCAGACGCGTCGGTGGTGATAGCAATGGGGGCCCTGTGTGACGGGTGAGCCAACATGGCGGCTTCGCTCAGGGCGGCTTTGGTGGCGTTGAAAGCGACCTCCCTTTCAGCCGTCCAGTCTATGGCATGGCCGGGGCACTTGTCCTTGAGGGCCTCGTACAGCGGACGCATGGTGTGGGCCGCCCGGCGGGTGAACCGGTGATAAAACGTCACCATTCCGAGGAACTCTCGGAGCGCCCGAGCTGTAGTCGGTCGTGGAAAGGCGGACACGGCCTCCACTTTCGACCGGAGGGGGGTGTCCCCATCCTTGCTGATGAGGTGCCCGAGGAAATGGATGGAGGACAACCCGAACTGACACTTCGCCAGGTTGATAATCAGGCCGTGTTGGTTGAGCCTCGCAAAAACGGTCTGGCGTAGTGGCGTCGTTAAGGCGGCAGTAGTCACCACACGGTCGCAAGCCACCGGCTGATTTAGGGACCATGTGAAGCGGCGAAGCCCAAGGCTGTCCTGAGCGGCGGATGATGCCCAGACACCCATGTTGACGAACTCTGACTTGGCGACTGCCAGCATGTTCAGGGTTGAGACGCCGGGCCCTAGCGTAGACTGGGGGGCCTTCAGTGTCAATGTGGTGCTCTACCCCGTGTTTGGTAGTGGCAGTGGAAAGGTGGGCTGCGTCAAGTCGGGAAACTCACTGAGAAGGTGCTGAAACTTGTCGCCCTGTGAGAGTGAGCTGGAGAGCCTGCTGAATGACGGCTCGCCGCGGGTACAGGTGAACGAGGCAAACGTCAGGTGTGTCCACCAAGCAGTCCGTGAGCGCACAGGAAATCTGCGCCGAGGAGGGCGAAGGAGATGTCAGCCGAGACGAAATCCCACTTTAAAACCGCTGACCCTCGAAGCACAGGTCCACGTCTTCGCGCAATAGGTGCGAATAGGGGTGTCGTTAACGGACGTTTTAAAGGTGGGCCGTGTGGCCCCCACCGGCGGGCTCATCCACGGTTGGTAGCGGCAGAAGGACGCTCCGCTGGGGCTTCCTGTGTCACAAGGGATTCTGCGACCAGAGAGGTGTCCCTGATGACCAGGGATCCGGTTGATGATGGCCCACGCTCGCCACTACCGAAGCCCAGGCCTTGGCGTTTCCCGTTTTACCTTGTAGGTTGCACGGGGGGACGGCACATCTTCGCTTTCGCCCCGTAGCGTTGCATGGTAATCATACACAGGCCAGGGCTGGAGTTGCGATGACGTCGGCCCCGGAGCCTCTGCTAGGTGGCATTGCCTGTACCAGGGAAGGTGCCGCTGGCATGGTCGGGGCCAGCACCATCAGGCGGTAATAAAACGCTGGGTGGCCAGGCAGAACTGGTTCAGCTTTTCGGCCAAAGCGCGGGGCTCAGTAAAGCCGTAGTTTAGCGAGCGGCTGTCTAACATGCGGTGGCATGTGCTGAGAAGAACAGTTCTATGACCAAAAACCGTGGCTCTTCCGTACCCAGCAGGCTGAGCATCATCTCCATGTGGTCAGAATGGCTTGTTGTCTGCGCAGGCTATGAATAGTGAGCAGCGTCGGGCCCGTTCCGACCGTGATCAGCTCAAAAGTCTTTAGCAGGAAAGCCTTGAACGCTGCATATTTATCCTGGGCAGGGGGAGATGTAATAAAGCCCACCGGCCGGGTCGCAGTGGAGCTCCCCAGTGCCGAAACGAATCAGTCACTCCGCGGAGGGCGAACTGAGCCTCCGCCTGAGCGAACCATGCAGCTGCAGATGTCTCCCAAAACTCCGGCAGTTTGAAAAAAACGGCGTTATTTGCCATGCTCGGTTCAGTCTCGGATCCTTCAACGAGACTTATGTCAGGGTCACCAATGTAGTTGCTGAGAGACGGGAGTCGGAGGCGGGTATCGAAGGTACAAGCTAGACTTTTATTAGCATCTGAACACACATGTAAACAGCTTTTTTGCCTGGGAAGAGAAGACCGCGGAAACAGGAAGTCCGGTTCACTAAAATGTCCGTGCGGAACAATACCCAACCATAGATCCGTGGTGAATAATGTCAATCACCACAATATTCACCTTGCAGGTGCAACTCTGTGCTTGTATCCTGGATTATATGTTAAGTCATGGATGTTAAAGTTCATATTTGCCTAATATGAGTTTACATTAATGAAGTATTAGTTAAGATAACTCAAACGTATCCAGGGTATGTTGAACTGGCTCGTAGTACAGGGCACAGGTGGCTAGCAGCGCTAATGTCAAAGACAACAAAACATTATACGTTATATTTTTATTTTACCAGGATTGCAGTGACACAAATATTTGGGAAGTCTTCCCTAGCCTACAGCACCCGCCGCCCCTGGTACTCAGAACTTGTGTAAACTTGAGTAAAAGTACACCATTTACCTCTGAATTGTAGTGAAGTTAAAGTACACGGTGAGCATAACATACTCAAGTAAAGTACAAGTACCTAATAGAACCATGACAGCGTTTCTCAGTTCAGTTCAGGTGTGAGTTTGATGTATCGATTGCTGTTGAAGCCTCGGCTGGTTTTATATTCTCTTAATAGCTGAAACTCATTTGAGGGAAACGTTTTTTAATGGATCTATCAATCTTTTCTGTCAAATAATTGTGGTTGGAGAATACATGTCGAGACATAGACTTCCTCACATCAACGAGCTTTTGTCTTCATTTTAAAATAGGTGTTTTAAAGTACTGTCGGACTCTATATGTTATCTGGGTTTCTGAAAAAGCCCCTTGCCACCAGGTTGAACTGAGCTGCAAATCATTCATTACTTTCTTTAATAGTTAACAACTTCCTGTCCTGTATACTTTGCTTATTTCTAATATGTCACTTGTGTAATGTGTGGATTAGGAGACTGCTTCCCATTAAACATATGTTTTCTGTGTTCAGAGGATAAGGACCAAGGCCTCTTTCATTCTGACAGATGATGTTCCTCTATCTTCTTTCGTGGAAAATATTTACAGTTTAGTTTCCTGTATCTGGATATCATTTACATTCTTGCTCTTTACCGAGCGCACAGGAAGTCAAAGGGTTTACTCCATACAAATTACACCTAAAGAGATAAACACTTCAGAGTTTTAAACTGTGAACAAACTGGTTAAATGTTTCTTAAGAGATTAATGATGGATCGGTTGTCTCGTACTTTAACGAGTCCTTTCTCCTGCTGATGTTCAGGTGTTGATATCATGTATGTAGATGTCTCTACTTTAAAGAGTCCTCTCCTGCAGATGCTAGGTGTATATCAGTATGTAGTGTTCTACTCTTTAAGAGTCCTCTCCTGCTGATTGTTCAGGTGTATCTCAGTATTGTTAGTTCTCTACTTTTAAAGAGTGCCTCTCCTGCAGATGCTCAGGTTTTGTAATCAGTATGTAGTGTGTCTACTTTAAGGAGTCCTCTCCTGCTGATGTTCAGGTGTATATCACGTATGTAGGTTGTGTCCTAACTTTAAAGAGTCCTCTCCTGCTGATGTTCAGGGTGGTATATCAGTATGTAAGTGTCTCTACTTTAAATAGTCCGCTCCTGCTGATGTTCAGGTGTATATCAGTATTTAGTTGTCTCTACTTTAAAGAGTCCTCTCCTGCTTGATGTTCAGGTTGTATATCAGTATTGTAGTGTCTCTACTTAAAGAGTCCTCTCCTGCTGATGTCAGGTGTATATCATATGTAGTGTCTCTACTTTAAAGAGTCCTCTCCTGCTGATGTTCAGGTGTATATCAGTATGTAGTGTCTCTACTTTAAAGAGTCCTCTCTGCTGATGTTTCAGTGTATATCAGTATGTAGTGTCTCTACTTAAAGAGTCCTCTCTGCTGATGTTCAGTTGTATATCAGTATGTAGTGTCTCTACTTAAAGAGTCCTCTCCTGCTGATGTTCAGGTGTCTTATCAGTATGTAGTGCTCTCTACTTTAAAGAGCTCCTCTCCTGCTGTGGTCAGGTGTTATATCAGTATGTAGTGTCTCTACTTTAAAGAGGTCCTCTCCTGCTGATGTCAGGTGGAATCAGTATGTAGTGTCTCTACTCTTAAAGAGTCCTCTCCTGCTGATGTCATGTATATCAGTATGTAGTGTCTCTACTTTAAAGAGTCCTCTCCTGCTGATGTCAGGTGTATATCAGTATGTAGTGTCTCTACTTTAAAGAGTCCTCTCCTGCATGTTCAGGTGTATATATGTAGTGTCTCTACTTTAAAGAGTCCTCTCCTGCTGATGTCAGGTGTATATCAGTATGTAGTGTCTCTACTTTAAAGAGTCCTCTCCTGCTGATGTTCAGGGTATATCAGTATGTAGTGTCTCACTTTAAAGAGTCCTCTCCTGCTGATGTTCAGTGTATATCAGTATAGTATGCTCTACTTTAAAGAGTCCTCTCCTGCTGATGTTCAGGTGTATATCAGTATGTAGTGTCTCTACTTTAAAGAGTCCTCTCCTGAATCCATGTTTTGCTTTTTTCTCCCAGGCTTTTGGGAACCACGAGTTTGATAACGGTTTGGAGGGTCTGAAGAAGCCGTTTATGGAACAGATTCTGTGTCCCATCGTCAGCGCTAATTTAAAAACAGACCCGAGTATTGCGGCGACTTTTGGCAAATCTTATCTCCCGTATAAAATCCTGACGGTGGCGGGAGAACAGGTGGAATCGTGGATACGTCTCTCAGGAAATCAGCGCTGTCCAAACCAGGTGAGTCGAGTGGAGAAGTTACCCCTGAGGTTTTCCTCTTCAGCCGTCAGTAAGAGTGAGAGGGAAATGTTGGGTTGTCCCTTGTGTCCCGGCAGGTCCTCTCCTGCTCTTCGAGGCGGAGATTCCCGCTCTGCAGCTGCAGGTCGATAAGCTCCGGACGCTCGGGGTGAATAAGATCATCGCTCTGGGTCACTCTGGGTTCACTGTGGACCAAGAGATCGCCAGGAAGGTCAGAGGGGTGGACGTGGTGATCGGAGGAACAGCAACACTTTCCTCTAACACCGTAACAACAACGCCTCTGATATTTAATACGGTTTTATCTCTGGGCTCAATTGGCATCTTCACCCTCCGTCGTGTTAGAGGAAGAATTCAGATCCTTCTTCAAAAGAAATACTAAAATCATGCTTTAAAAAAACACCCAAATAATTTAAGATATTTCAATTTCGAAGGCTTTTAAAAGTGTATAGATTCCAATTAAGTTTCTTTATTAATTTTTGGATTATTCTGGACTTTCAGCAGTTACTGTAACTCTCACAACTTAAGTTTTTTTAAAAACATCATAAATCTTGTGCTTTAAGGTAAATAAAGCTGTAAGATGAATATGTGTTAAGGAATAGACGGGACACCAACACTTTACACTAACAACAACGTCACCTCTCTGATATTTAATATGCTTTTATCTCTGGACAAATTGGGCAATCTTCAACCCTTTACTAAATAGAAATCATGCTTTAAAAATACTCCACTGCTAGTAACGTCAGTAATGTATATATAAACCTATTTTGTGTGTGTATTACATGTAAAAAAACAGAATACAATCACACCCCAAAGATTTAAAGATACATTAAAATGACTTTAAGGGTTAAAAACCTATAATTCATGTGTTATATGCAAAAATAAAGTGTTTTTAAGGTAAATAACTGTAAGAGGATATATATGTATGAATAGACGCCTTAAAAGAAACTACTCAAGTAAAGAACTTAAAAATTAGTTGAATATATGAATATTTCCACTTCGAGCCAGAGAATTCTAACAAAGCACTATATACTAACAAAGGACTGGCTTCTCTAAAGCCAGCTGAGTAGCACTTGAAGTGTTTGTCTATGAAACCTGATGTACTTTAGATTCTGTTTTCCTTCAAGGTTGTGTCTTCCTGGTCGAATGTACTTATTGTAAGTCGCTTTGGATAAAAGCGTCAGCTAAATGCAATTAATGTTATTTGTGTTGCTAGGTAGAGAAAAAAACCGTGTTTCTTCTCCCTGGTTAGAGTTAGATCCTGTCTCTCGCGTCGGAGCAGAAACTCTGAGTCCGGCTGAGATCAGATGTAAACAAGTGCAGCTTTATATAAACAAAGGAGAGGAGAGCACCGTGATGCGTTCAAGGACTCTTGTGAAGTGCAGTTCCTGCCGTAACATTCTTTTACAAGAGGCCTATTCTGCAGACCACTACTGATATACCCTGAACATCAGCAGGAGAGGACTCTTTAAAGTAGAGACACTACATACTGATATACACCTGAACATCAGCAGGAGAGACTCTTTAAAGTAGAGACACCTACATACTGATATACACCTGAACATCAGCAGGAGAGGACTCTTTAAAGTAGAGACACTACATACTGATATACACCTGAACATCAGCAGGAAGGACTCTTTAAAGTAGAGACACTACATACTGATATACACCTGAACATCAGCAGGAGAGGATCTTTAAATGAGACACTACATACTGATATACACCTGAACATCAGCAGGAGGGACTCTTTAATAGAGACACTACATACTGATATACCCTGAACATCAGCAGGAGAGGACTCTTAAAGTAGACACTACATACTGATATACACCTGAACATCAGCAGGAGAGGAC
>CADEHL010000174.1:50000-58594 GCA_902827135.1 Harpagifer antarcticus | reverse complement strand
TAGCTTCGTTGTAATGGGAAGTCTTAGGCGGTACATTTTTACGCCCGTCGTCGTGGCGACGATGTGATTGATTGGCCGACGGCCTATAGGAGAGCGGAATGCAGAGAGAGAGAGAGAGCTCCGTCTCTTTGTTCGGATCGTGTCTCGCGCCCTCTCGCCGACCTCTGATGATGTGTAGGAACAAAAAACATCAAAGAGAAGGAAAAGAGGGACGGTATTGTCGTCGCACGATAAAATAACGAGACGAAAAAAGACAAATAAGAACGAAGTGAAGTTAGCTGCCATTTTGTAGTAGCTCTAGAAAAATGTGAAAACAAAATATATGTGAAAGTTATACTGTAGAAACATTTCTGAAACATGTAGAAACATTTCTGAAACATGTTGAAACATTTCTGAAACATGTAGAAACATTTCTGAAACATGTTGAAACATTTCTGAAACATGTAGAAACATTTCTGAAACATTTCTGAAACATGTAGAAACATTTCTGAAACATGTTGAAACATTTCTGAAACATGTAGAAACATTTTTGAAACATGTTGAAACATTTCTGAAACATTTCTGAAACATGTTGAAACATTTCTGAAACATGTAGAAACATTTCTGAAACATGTTGAAACATTTCTGAAACATTTCTGAAACATGTAGAAACATTTCTGAAACATTTCTGAAACATGTTGAAACATTTCTGAAACATGTAGAAACATTTCTGAAACATGTTGAAACATTTCTGAAACATGTAGAAACATTTCTGAAACATGTTGAAACATTTCTGAAACATGTAGAAACATTTCTGAAACATGTTGAAACATTTCTGAAACATGTAGAAACATTTCTGAAACATTTCTGAAACATGTAGAAACATTTCTGAAACATGTTGAAAACATTTCTGAAACATGTAGAAACATTTTTGAAACATGTTGAAACATTTCTGAAACATTTCTGAAACATGTTGAAACATTTCTGAAACATGTAGAAACATTTCTGAAACATGTTGAAACATTTCTGAAACATTTCTGAAACATGTAGAAACATTTCTGAAACATTTCTGAAACATGTTGAAACATTTCTGAAACATGTAGAAACATTTCTGAAACATGTAGAAACATTTCTGAAACATTTAGAAACATTTCTGAAACATGTAGAAACATTTCTGAAACATGTAGAAACATTTCTGAAACATGTAGAAACATTTCTGAAAACAGAGTCTGAATGTGAACACATGTTTTCTTTCAGTTTGTTCAGAGTCTGAGTTTCGCTGTAACACCGGGCGCTGTATCTCTCCTGAGCGGCTCTGTGACCGATATGATGACTGTGGAGACCTGAGCGACGAACTCAGCTGTGGTACACACACACACACACACACACACACACGCACACACATTAATACACACAGTAAAACACACTTTTAGTGACGCAGTTAAGCAGCAAGGGAATCCACCACCTGTCTTATCTGCCAACACACACACACTCACACACACACACACACACACACACACACACACACACACACACACACACACACAGTATCATGTTGTTTGTGTCTGTCAGCTGTTAATCTGCTCCCAACGAGGAGTGCTTTTATTTTGGTGGACGGCGACTCTAAAAGTTTAAGATTCACTTCAATAACTTTAAATGATATCCGTTGTAAAGTTAAATGTGGTTATTTGTGAAAATAGTAGCTTAGTATTGGATTTAAAGACAAAGAAAGCTTAAAGGTGTGGTAGGTTTGAGAAACCGGCTCGAGATACACTTTGTTATCTTCCATGGAGTGCTCTGAAGGTCCCGACAGCAATGAATATCTGAAGTGCTTTGAAGCCGTGGCGCTGTAGAAAGCACAACCAATCATCTGAGCCGGCTAAAGTGACTGGATGGCCTACCTGCCTGTCAGCCTTCCATCGGGGCACACACTGCCCTCATTGGTCATGTGTGTGTTCCTGTGTGTTGGGGGAGGGGCTCTGTGAGGAAGTGGCAGATTTGTCCCGGCTGTGTATTTTCAGATTCATAGCCACTGCGAGCTGCTTTCTCCAAAATTGACCGACCCCACCTTTAAGTACCGTTAACCACCTTTAAGGATAACATGTTAAAGTGAAAACAGTTACTTCTTACATGGTTTTGAGATAGACAGAATACGATCACGTAAAACACTATAATGTTATATGTGTGTGTGTGTGTGTGGTGTGTTCAGTGTGTAACCTGGTCTCGGGAGCACCACTGTGGTGACGGACGCTGTGTGGTCCAGAGACTGGCTCTGCGACGGAGACCACGACTGTCTGGGACAAGAGCGGACGAGGTCAACTGCTGTGAGTGAAACGTAGCATCAGGCGCCGTTATATACATTGAACTGAAACACACGTCGTTTTATAGGGAAGCCACATCGAGATTATTTACAGATAACATCTTACGAATCAAAATGATGGAAGTACAAGTTAAAGGAGCATGTGGAGAAAGCATCTGGTGCTTCAAAGGCCGCTCCAGCTTGTTTGAATTTGTCAATCTTCATCAAATATTTAGAGAATACATCTGACGGGTTCCTCCTCTGAGAGAAACCGGCAGACGCTCCGAGTCCCCGATGAGTCACTGACTTTGGGAGCAACAACAGAATAAAGCCGAGCAGCGTCAGTTCAGCTCTCTGAGTGACGCTCCGTCAAAACGCCCCCGGACAAAATGATCATTTGAAAAAGTGATTCATGTTTTGTCACATTGACTTTCTTTGTTGAGTTGAAGTCGTTAGCGTCGCTCTTCCTTTGTGAGCCGTTTTTTGAAAGCACGGTTTTAAAAAAGCTAAACACCAACACATGAATACTCGTGTTTCAGAACAAACATACCAATTAAGTGTGTGTGTGTGTGTGTGTGTGTGTGTGTGTGTGTGTAGCGTGTAAGAGTCAGGGTCTGATGGAGTGTAGGAACGGAGCTTGTATCCCGTCGGCGTTTCGATGTGACGGCGAAGACGACTGTAAGGACGGCAGCGACGAAGAGCACTGCAGCAAAGAGAGTGAGACACCTGTCTGTCCGAACACCTGTCTCACCTGTCGTCTTCTTCTGTGATTCTGATTGGTTCTGTGTGTTTTTCCAGATCAGGGTGTGTGTCCTCCCGGTCAGCCCAGCTGTATTTCCACTTCCTCCTGCGACCCTCGGAACAACAACAGTAACTGCAGTAGGTCCTCACTTTGATTTTAAAAACTAAACAAGGGTCCCCACTATGTCACCTAAACAGGATCATTCAATGTGTGTGTGTTTAACTACATACTATATATATTAATGATAGCTTTTAGTGAATTGAAAATACAAATGTTTTGGTATTTGTTCTTGGATTTTCTGCAATAACCTGCAGTAGGTCCTCACTTTGATGTAAAAATACATGCTCCCCACTACAACACATAAACAGGAATATTTTACTTTTATACATTACACATCATCAGGTATTCACAATGCGTTATTATTAAACTATTACAATACCAGAGACATTTGTTGTGTGCTATGTTATGCTTGACGTAGTTTAATGTTCCCAAAGATGTGATCTGTCTATAAATTCATCACATGGTGTCTTCCTGTTTCCCCCCTCAGCGCGATGCGAGGCCATTTCTCTGGAGCTTTGCATGAACCTCCCGTACAACCAGACCATCTTCCCCAACTTCCTGGGCCACCTCTCCCAGAGAGAGAGCTCTGTTTCCTGGGAGTCGTCTCTGTTTCCCGCCCTGGTTCAGACCGGAATGTCACCCCTTCCTCATGTTCTATCTAACGCCTGCACGCTGCGGTGCCAAAGTGTGACCCGGTGACTCTGCAGAGGGTCCCACCATGCAGGTAAACTGCTTTAAATAACCAATGATACTTTATTAAACACCATGTGACCTGGTGACTCTGCAGAGGGTCCCACCATGCAGGTAAACTGCTTTAAATGACCAATGATACTTTATGAAACACCATGTGACCTGGTGACTCTGCAGAGGGTCCCACCATGCAGGTAAACTGCTTTAAATGACCAATGATACTTTATGAAACACCATGTGACCCGGTGACTCTGCAGAGGGTCCCACCATGCAGGTAAACTGCTTTTAAAATGACCAATGATACTTTATTAAACCACCATGTGACCTGGTGACTCTGCAAGGATGTCCCACCATGCAGGTAAAACTGCTTTAAATAATGACCAATGATACTTTATGAAACACCAATGTGACCTGGTGACTCCTGCAGAGGGTCCCACCATGCAGGTAAACTGCTTTAAAAAATAGCCAATGATACTTATGCAACACCATGTGACCGGTGACTCTGAAGAGGGTCCCACCATGCAAGGTAAACTGCTTTAAATGACCAATGATACTTCTTAAACACCATGTGATCCGGTGGACTCTGCAGAGGGTCCCACCATGCAGGTAAAACTGCTTTAACTGACCAATGATACTTATATGAAACACCATGTGACCCGGTGCCTCTGCAGAGGGGTCCCCACCATGCAGGTAAACTGCTTTAAATGACCAATGATACTTTATTAAACACCACGTGACCCGGTGACTCTGCAGAGGCTCACAGTGTGTGTTTATTATTTAGTCTGGATATGATTAGATATTGTTATATATTACTAATCTTTCTTTCCTGATGCTGAGTTTCCTCACCGGTTTGTCTCTCAGGTCTATTTTATATTATTATATATTATTATTGTGAAGAATAATCTTCTGGGATTCAATGCAGAGCCAATGTTGAAGAATGGAGACGGAGAACTTTCATCAAAACACGGAGATTTATTGAAGTATCGGCCGGAGAGCGCACACTCAGTTTGACACGTGAACCATCTTCCACCGAGTAGCACTCTGAAGGATACACAATATAATCACACAATATATTGACCCAAGGCGGATCCCAAACTTACGCGCCCTTTCTCTGCTAATTAATAACAGATGCTACAAACTGGACAAAGACCTAGCCAGGACAGGATGCCCCCCCTTTCTCCACAAAGCCAGGCATCTGACCTCTGAGTTGACCCTGAGAATGGCATGATCGTATTTCACAGATTGAGGGAACAACACTTTAATTAGAAACAGAAGTTTGCAGATAAGTTCCCAATTCGATACATGGGAACAGACAGGATTAAAATATTCTCTAACAATTATTATAATAGTCATGACCCAAAGAACCAGATCGCGGATACAAGCGGCCGAGATGGGTTTTCTCCGCAGGGTGGCTGGTGTCTCCCTTAGGGATAAGGTGAGAAGTTCGGTCATCCGGGAGGGACTCGGAGTTGAGCCGCTCCTCCTTCGCGTCGAAAGGAGCCAGTTGAGGTGGTTCGGCACCTAGGTAGGATGCCACCTAGTTAGGATGCCACCTAGGTAGGATGCCTCCTGCTCCCTAGGGAGGTGTTCCAGGCACGTCCAGCTGGGAGGAGACCGAGGGGTAGACCTAGGACCAGGTGGAGGGATTATATCTCTTCTGGCCTGGGAGCGCCTTGGGACCCCCCAGTCAGAGCTGGTTGATGAGGGGAAAGGAAGGGGCTCTCTGCTGGAACTGCTACCCCCGAGACCCGACCACGGAGAAGCGGGAGAAGATGGATGATTATAATATATTCGTATGTCCCTCAGGTCTCTGTGTCGCGGTGCGAAGGAGAAGTGTGAGTCTGTGCTCGGCATCGTGGGCCTGCAGTGGCCGGAGGACTCGGACTGCTCTCAGTTTCCTGAGGAAGGAGGAAACGTCAGCTGTTTGCTGCCGGAGGACGGAGTGGACGGTGCGGACTGATACTATTTTAGATATGTTATATGTTTTATCATTTGTTTATCTTTCATCTGTTTATATGTTTCTCTGTTGTCTTTTTTAAAACAAATTAATTTCCTTTTTAAATTATTTGTTTGTTTAATTTTTGCTTTCGCTTCATCAGGTTCAGTCCTTTTTAAATATGTAATGTGTTTCTCTGCGTGTCTTATCGTAGTCGTCCTTTAGCAGAAACATCAGAATAATAAAGCAAATTATTTTTCTTCTCTTTATTGTTGTTGTTGTTGTTGTTGCCGTGGTGACAGAGTGTTCTCCGAGTCACTTCAAGTGTCGCTCCGGTCGCTGCGTTCTCTCGTCGAAACGCTGCGATGGACACCTGGACTGTGAAGACCACAGCGACGAGGACAACTGCGGTACACTCACACACACACACACACACACACACACACACACACACACACACACACACACACTCACAAACACATATATGATGTTTGAGACAAGGTTTCTTGTGTCTGTCAGCTTTTAATCTGCTCCCAACGAGAACGACAGACAAATACAAATGACTAATGCGTGTGTGTATGTCTGTCTCTGTGTGTGTGCGTGTGTGTGTGTGTGTGTGTTTGTGTGTGTAGGCTGCAGTGAACGTGCTCTGTTTGAGTGTCCGGGCAGTTCGGTGTGTATTAAACACAGCATGATCTGTGACGGGTTCCCAGACTGCCCCCTGCTGGTGGACGAGGCCAACTGCAGTGAGTCTCTTTTATTATTAATATTTAAAACTGAAGGGCATTCATAATAAATATAAGTGTGTGTGTGTGTGTGTGTGTGTGCTAATTGACATCCGCTCTGCAGTCTCTGTAGAAGCTTTTCTTTCTTGTGAAGCACTGTGTGAATTGTATTTCTGTGAAAGGGGCTATACTAAATAAACGTATTATTATGTCATATTAATGATGTGTGTGTGTGTGTGTTAATGATGTGTGTGTGTGTTAATGATGTGTGTGTGTTAATGATGTGTGTGTGTGTGTCCTCAGCGGTGTGTCAGGATAACGAGCTCTCCTGTAAGAACCATCAGTGTGTTCATCGAACTCTGTGGTGCGACGGAAAGAGACACTGCTCCGACTCCTCTGACGAGTGGGACTGTGGTAAACACACACACACACACACACACACACACACACACACACACAGTGTACCAGAGACTGTTACAATGAAAGCTCGATAATCAGCTCACGGCAAGCAGGGGTAAAGTGCTATTTTTATAAATGGTGTGTGGACGTCACATAATGTAGGGGGGTCCGGGGGCATGCTCCCTCGGGAAGACTTATTTTTAAATATTGAAGTTAAAAGCATCAATCTGAAAAATAACAACTGTATTTTAAATTGATTTACATTTGACTAGAATAGTTAAATTCATCAGAAAAGAAGAAACAAGCAGTATGACAGACTTGAGGTGCATTGTGGGTAACGTAGTCTCCCCTCTCAGTGTCTCTGACGGACTCGGTGCTGACGGTGTTCAGGACGGCTGCAGAATATCAGGTCTGTGCAGACGAGTGGAACCAGGAGCTGAGCAACCTGACCTGCAGTCAGCTGGGACTAGGGTAAGGTCAGTAACACACACACACACACACACACACACATACCATGTATACATCACTTCAGGGAACATTACATTGCCCTTAACCTTACCCTAAACCTAACCAAGCCTTCTCCCTTATGGGGACCTCCAATTTGTCACCATAAGGGAGGCGAGTCCCCACACGTGACTGTGTAAACAGATTTAGGTCCCCACAAGTATAGGCCACACACACACACACACACACACACACTCACACTCACACTCACACTCACACACACACACGTCGTGTCGGTGGGCTTCAGTGTGCTCGTGTCCCCCTCAGACCCCCCTCCTCTGTCTTAATGGTAACGGATCAGCTGGTGACCGGGCGGCGGCGCTGGCTTCACGTTCATCCGGAGAGAAGAGAGAGAGGAACGGCTCTGCAGGGCCGGCTGGAGAAGAGGAGGTGACACAGAATATATCAAACTGGATTGAATAATAAAAAAATACTTTTGAATATTCTTTGTGAAATAAGAAATAGTAAATTAACAGAAACAAAATATCAATAAATGGAGAAGAGGACCGACCGGGAGACGTTTATATTTACATTAAGAAAATATATTAAATCATTGATGGGATTTTAACGGAACATTTTTGATAAAAAAAACGTAATTCAAACCTAAATAATAATTTATATAAATCCAACAGACTAAAATAAAAATACAAAATGTATGAAAAAGTTATTTTGAATATTTAATTATGAATGTATTTTATATATGCGAGAAAAAACAAATAGAAAACGTAGAAACTAATTTATTAATTTATAAAAATACAAATAATTGCATGAGATTTTTTGGATTATTAATATTTTGTATTATTCCTTTTATATTATCATATTTTTTATTATTTATAATGTTTGTATTTTATTTGCTAATATTATTGTCTTTATTTTAAAGATAAATTAATTTTTTTACTATTTAAATTATTGTTTTATTATATAAACGTCTCTCTTTCCGGCAGTCACGCGTGTCATTCCCGGAGGAGAGTGTCCGTGCTTTGCTCCAGAGAAGGTGAATTTATTTACCGTTTTTATTCTTGTATTTCATTTAAATCAGTAATTTAATTGATCTGATCGATTTCTATCTATTTATCGATTTCACTGCAATAAATGTCATATTTTACATTAAAAAGTCATTAAACGTGTAATTTAATTTCCTCTCTCTGTCAGAATGTGGGCGTCGCCCGGCGGCCGGCCTGCCCCCCCTCCGGCAGAAGAGGATTCTGGGAGATGTAGTCTCCCGGCAGAAGAGGATTCTGGGAGGTCGAGTCTCCAGAA
>CADEHL010000174.1:0-45000 GCA_902827135.1 Harpagifer antarcticus | reverse complement strand
ACGCACACCGGCAGCTTGTAAGGCAACTTTTAGCTCTCCGCACTTTTTAACAAAATGTTGGAGTTTTCACATTTACTTCCATTTATTCCCATTTTTGGGGGGATGTTCCATGGAGATTAATAAAATAAAAAAATCAGAAATTCAGTTAAATGTATCTGATATAGTTCTAACATTTATTTACATATTTGTGAAATAAAAAAATTAGGTTAATTTTCAAAAAATGATTTGAGAATAATTCAAGAAAATCAATTGGAATGTGAGTAAATATATCTGTCCCGATAACGCCACACTAACGGGCCGGATAACGAGACATCTGGATATTTATTCACATATATTTGTCAGTACTCTTTCGGGAATGTTTCCAACATTGTTTACACATTTTTTTATTAATTATTTAGAATTTATTTCATTTCTTTCTGTTCATTTTAACATTTGATTGTCGCCCAACGAGTTGCCGGTGTTCGCTCCACGCTGACGTCTGTCGGACATCCAGAACATTCCAGTGGGTTTCTTCCTGTGTTTTTTAAGAGTATTTTTCTACAGCTTTTTGTATGTCGTGTGTGTGTGTGTGTGTGTGTGTGTGTGTGTGTGTGTGTGTGTGTTATTATTCTTTAATGATCTGGATTTAAATGAAATGTAGCCTTGTAATGTTGTGTAACACCTGAAATATTTCCTTTGTAACCCCGTGTTTCCCACCAATAAAGACTCTACACACACTCTGCCACCTGTGTGTGTGTGTGTGTGTGTGTGTGTGTGTGTGTGTTTGACTCACAGTCTGTGTGCAGACTGTTTCCACTTCCTATCGTCCCAAAAATAAGTTTGAAAATTCCTTTTTAGCCACAACAACATGTCTACTCTCAGACTCTTGGACAGAAATCAGGATGTGCATTAACTTCATATCGGTCCCCACAATGCTATTATGTTTTTAGGACGGACCCCACTAATGCAGTAAAACAAGATCACACACACCCATGGCCAGTTTGGTGGACAAAGTTCAACTCCTTTATTCACTGTCCCTCTCTTATACACCCTTCATGTCCCTTTTGTGACCAATTCACACACACACACACACACTAGGTCTTAGTGACACACTTCCTCTGCGTAAAGTGAAATCTTAATAATAATTGTAATTATACGTTGTCATTGTGTGCGAGGCGTTAATCAGCTGTTAGTGTGTGTGAGGAACAAAGCTGTCACATGTACGCACACACAGACACACACCTGCTATTACTTACACACTTACCATTATAATAAGACGTGTGTGTGTGTGTGTCACAGACTGGCATTAACAGCAACCTGTGTTCCCATAATGCCAGGCTTTACTCTGTGTGTGTGTTTGTGTGTGTGTGTGTGTTTAAAAGCAGCTGTTTCCATTTGACTCAGCTGTCACTCGTCCTCATTGTTCCTGAAACACGGCCAAGGTAAGACTGGATTTCATTTATGAATGTTATTCAAATGTGCACTGATTTCTTGTTTTAGTCCAAATGTTTTGGTAAATTATAAATATTGAACTAATCATAAATTACTTTTATATATTTATTATAATTTATTTAAGAGGTTCATTGTTTTACATTTTCTATTTCCTGTGAATTTCTATGGTAGAAATTGTGTATTTGTTCAGACCTATATGCATTTCCTGCAGACAAAAAGCCTAAAATAGATATATTTAGTATTAAAACAATGTTATGTATTATTTACATACGTTCAAATTAAACTGATATATGTATTAATGTTTCCTGGAAATATTGTAGTTTGTAATTAATGAAGGAGAAACCAAACATGTGGTTCAGTCGTCTTGCCGTCAAAATGAGTGAAAGAACAGGGCAATAACAAAGTCTAAATTAATTGTTTAAAGGTCTTAAAAATGCTAAAACATTAATAAAATAGATGTTGCATCATCAAATCTCAATAATAATAAATATCATTTAAAACATCAACGTTTTTCCTCTCGATTAAAATGTTACACGGAGTTGCATAAAAAAAGTTGTTACATTTAATTTCCCTCAAGCTGCACAATATAGCAACTTGAGTTAAGTAGTTGACTTATAATTCATTTTTGCAACACATATAATTTACTCGGGGAGCGAAAAGAGGTTTGAACTGCATTCCCACGAGTCACCACCAGGGGGCGACACCAAATGCAACATATAGAAAATCCAGATGTATTTGTCCTAAAAATATTTGATAATATAACAAACTTTAAAGGTGGTCAATAATTAAAATATTTATAAATCCACTTCAAGACACTGGTACTTGCGTACCATGCTGCGAATGGATCTGGCCCTTCCTACATCCAGGACATGGTTAAACCGTACACCCCAGCACGTGCACTCCGCTCTGCATCAGCCAAACGACTCGCTGCACCCTCGCTGCGAGGGGGACCCAAGTTCCCATCAGCAGAAACACGTGGGTTTGCTATCCTGGCTCCAAGATGGTGGAATGAGCTCCCCATTGACATCAGGACAGCAGAAAGCTTACACACCTTCCAGACTGAAAACTCATCTCTTTCGACTCCACTTCCAGCCATAGAATTACTAACAAGGCACTTATATACTAATAAAGCACTGGCTTCTCTAAAGCCAGCTGAGTAGCACTTGAAGTGTTTGGCTCTATGGAACCTGATGTACTTTATGATTCTGTTTTCTTCAAGGTTGTGTCTTCCTGGTCGAACGAACTTACTGTAAGTCGCTCTGGATAAAAGCCTCAGCTAAATGTAATGTAATGTTATTTCATATAAATGCACAAGTGGGACTAAATTAAAAACATATTTTAAAATCTTAAATTGTAAAAGAGCAATTAATAAAAGTTGCCCAAAAAACATAATAATTACGAGTTATCAAACTAATTGGTAAAGTGTGTAAGATTCACAAATGAAAAATAAACTCGTGCACACAAAGGAGGTCTGAACTGTAGTTGAACCTTTGCTCCACCAGGTGGCGGCACTGTACTGCAGAAAACACAATATCCATAACAAATATTAAAGTGATATTAGAGAACCTGGACACATTTAATTAAAACATTATTCAAAAATATTTATTAAAATAAACATGCTTCAGAAAAGTGCACTTTAAAAAATATATAAATTCTTTAATACTTAGAATAATATAATCAATTATTATTATATTTTTTATTGTATTTTTTAACCTTTTACCTAATTGTTATTATTATTATTATTATTATTACTTTAATAAATATGTGGATTTTGTTTTCAGATGATGGACGAAGAGTCCACGAAGCGCTACCTCCGGGCGAGCGAGGACGCTCAGAAACAAACTCAGGTAATTATTTAACTTGCTGCCACAACATTTCATATCTTATGTACGCGGATGACACCGACGTATCACTTTCTATAGATGAATACGGTCCGACTGATGTATTGATCACATGTCTAAAACAAATACATGACTGGATGTGCCGTAATAAGAAGAGAGAGTTAAAGTCTCTGCACACCTGGAATCACGATCACTCGAACCCGAAAGTCAAGCAAGAAACTTATCATTTTAGACTCTGACCTCAATCTTAACAGCCACATCAAAGCAATCCACAGATCAGCCGACTACCATCTAAAACTATCACGCGTATTAAAGACCTTATGTCCAAGCAGGACGTGTCCATGCAAGCTCGACGACTGCAACAGCATCTTCACAGGCCTCACAAAAAATCACTCCGTAAACTCCAACTCATTCAAAATGCTGCTGCCAGATTGTTAACCCGGACAAACAGATCACATCACCCCAGTGCTGAGATCGCTGCATTAGGCGCATTCACACTGCGGTACTTTCCCCACAAAGGTTCATGAGAACTTAGTTCATGAGAACTCTTTTATCGCGTTCACACCAAAAAGAGCCGGTACTAAAATTAGTTCATGAGAACCTTTTTACCCGCTCGAGAGTCCCTGCTAGAGAGCCGCTCGAGAGTCCCTGCTAGAGAGCCGCTCGAGAGTCCCTGCTAGAGAGCCGCTCGAAAGTCCCCGCTAGAGAGCCGCTCGAAAGTCCCCGCTAGAGAGCCGCTCGAGAGTCCCCGCTAGAGAGCCGCTCGAGAGTCCCCGCTAGAGAGCCGCTCGAGAGTCCCCGCTAGAGAGCCGCTCGAGAGTCCCCGCTAGAGAGCCGCTCGAGAGTCCCCGCTAGAGAGCCGCTCGAGAGTCCCCGCTAAGAGCCGCTCGAGAGTCCCCGCTAGAGAGCCGCTCGAGAGTCCCCGCTAGAGAGCCGCTCGAGAGTCCCCGCTAGAGAGCCGCTCGAGAGTCCCTGCTAGAGAGCCGCTCGAGCCGCTCGAAAGTCCCCGCTAGAGAGCCGCTCGAAAGTCCGCTAAGCCGCTGGAGAGCCGCTCGAGAGTCCCCGCTGGAGAGCCGCTCGAGAGTCCCCGCTAGAGAGCCGCTCGAAAGTCCCCGCTAGAGAGCCGCTCGAGAGTCCCTGCTAGAGAGCCGCTCGAAAGTCCCTGCTAGAGAGCAGGGACTTTCGAGCGGCTCTCTTGTGAGAAAAGAGCTATATCTCTGATTGGCTGGCGGATTGCAAACCACGCCCCGTAAAACTCCCAAAAGGTTTTGTGAAGCCACCATTTTATTATCCTCGCATTAGCATTATTAGCATTAGCATTAGCCCAGCGCAGAAACGCAGAGAGACTAACTTATGGCAACACAAAATAAAACATGGGAGCGGTGGAGATGAGGAGGTGTCGGCGTTCTGGCGATTTACTCTGAAGGCTTCAGTAGAAGCTGCTGGGAGTCCCAGCAGCTTCTACTGAAGCCTTCCCCAACTCCGGGGACTTCCGGCCGGGGACTCCGGGGGGCAGTATACGCCGTGAAGTGGTTTGTAGCCTGCCAGTAAACCCAAAGCAGAAGAAGAAGAAGTGACGTCAGCGGCTTCATTTGCCTAATCCCCCCCCAGGGACTTATTCCGGTGTGAACGCGATCTGAACTTAGTTCATGAGAACCAAAGAGTTCTCAGGAACTAAGTTCTCAGGAACCTTTGTGGGAAAAGTACTGCGGTGTGAAAGCGCCTATTGGCTTCAAGTGAGTGATATCATGGATTTTAAGAGTTTATTGCACACATATAAAGCACTAAACGGGCTGGGACTCAAATATATCAAGGACCTCCTTCCGCGGTACGAACCCGGCAGACCCCTCAGGTCTTCAGCAGACCCCTCAGGTCTTCAGCAGACCCCTCAGGTCTTCAGCAGACCCCTCAGGTCCTCAGGTCGGCTCACTGTTCCCTTTGATCAAAGCGTGGGGAAGCAGCGTTCTGCATGCATGGATCAAACTCCCAGCACACCTGAGAAGGGCTCGCACTTTAGCATCATTTAAATCAGGTCTAAAAACATTTATTTTTAAAATGGCTTTTTAATCTTCCATTGTTTGATCTGTTTGATCTGTTTGATCTGTTTGATCTGTTTGATCTGTTTGATCTGTTTGATCCTGGAAAGCACTTTGATGCATCACTGTAATGCGTTGCCTTGACAACACTACAGCTGATCAGCAACACACTTTATCAAAGCATTACTTTCTTCATGTAGACATTTTGATTTTACTTTAGTGATGTTACTATATGTCTCGTATATTCACATTTTCTATTATATATATATTTTGTAAATTTTTACGATATCTATATATTTGATTTTAATTATACATAAAGATCATATTAAATTGAAATGAAATTAATCTAAATTACATTTGTATGTCTTGATATAAAGTAATGATAATAAGTTAACACACACACACACACACACACACACACAGACACACACACACACACACGCACACGCACACACACAGACACACACTACAACACGCACACACACACCCACACACACACAGACACACACACACAGACACACACAGACACAGACACACACAGACACACACACACACACACACACACACACCAGACACACACACACACACACACACACACACACAGACACACACACACACACACACACACACAGACACACACACACAGACACACACAGACACAGACACACACAGACACACACAGACACACACACACAGACACACACAGACACACACACACACACAGACACACACACACAGACCACACACACACACACACACACAGAAGTGAGTGAGTGTATCTGCCGGTTTAATAATTAATGTTATAAACATATGAACTGACAGACTGATAGTGATGGATGGAAAGAAAAAGAGGAAGAACACAAATCTGTGTGTGTGTTTGGAAAATGCTGAGATTCAATAACTTTAACCCTGGATATGAGGATTTTATTTGCAAAAAACAAAAATATTGGCAAAAAAACATTGTAATCCAAAGCCTTTTTTTGGGGACCGGTCCCCACAATGCTATTATGTTTTTAGGACGGACCCCACTAATGCATGAAAACAAGATCACACACACCCATGGCCAGTTTGGTGGACAAAGTTCAACTCCTTTATTCACTGTCCCTCTCTCTCTCCCTCTCTTATACACCCTTCATGTCCCTTTTGTGACCTATTCTCACTCTCTTCACACACTCACACACACACACACACACACACACATACACACACACACACACACACACACACACACACACACAGGGAGGGTGTAAAGTTCAGGTCTGTCAGGAAGACAGAGAGATCACCGTCCTGCCGAGGAGGACGACGGACGAACTGGACGAGGTGAGTACATGCACACACACACACACACACACACACACACACACACACGCGCACACACACACACACACACACGGAGTTGCCATCACATAACTCTGTAAAAAGGTCAACTATTTATAGAAAATGTGCAAAGAAACTGCGAGAAATGTGTACATTTTTGCCAACAAATGTGTGGCCAGCCTCCACTCTACTGCCTGGACATCCTCAGGTTTTCATTTCATGTTAAATATGTGTGTGTGAGTGTGTGGAGGAGAGTGTGTGTGTTTCAATGCTATAACAACGCTAATGAGACAATCTGAGGCTTACTTAAAACCAAAAAGAGCAAAATAAATAAAGCTGCTTTTGTTGTGATTGAATTGTCAGAGCAACAGGAAGTGAGTTGTTGTTGGATTCAACTGTTCTTTATTAAAGTAATCTTTGATCAGCTCCTGGTTGAACTCATATTCAAACTGAGGTGACACGTCTCTGAGTTACGACGGGGAAAGTGAGTTGCAAAGTTAAAGAGCAATGTTGCCTAAAACTGGACCAGAGAGATTCGGAGGAGAAGTTCCATGTTTCAGAAATCTGTTGAAATAAAACTTTAAACATTAACAAGGACATTCTGATATTAAGGATTCATGGCAACGCTGTTTTTTAGTGTTGCAGTTCATAAAGCTGCCACCAATATTTCTGTTGCTCAGTAAAGTTGTCATTAATGCTGCAGTTGTTAGAGTGATCATCGATGTCGCTAAAGTTCTTTCACTGTTTCTGTCGCTAAAGTTCTTTCATTGTTTCTGTCGCTAAAGTTCTTTCACTGTTTCTGTCGCTAAAGTTCTTTCACTGTTTCTGTCGCTAAAGTTCTTTCACTGTTTCTGTCGCTAAAGTTCTTTCACTGTTTCTGTCGCTAAAGTTCTTTCACTGTTTCTGTCACTAAAGTTCTTTCACTGTTTCTGTCGCTAAAGTTCTTTCACTGTTTCTGTTGTTAAAGTTCTTTCACTGTTTCTGTCGCTAAAGTTCTTTCACTGTTTCTGTCGCTAAAGTTCTTTCACTGTTTCTGTTGTTAAAGTTCTTTCACTGTTTCTTCGTTTCGCTAAAGTTCTTTCACTTTCTGTCCTAGTCTTCACTGGTCCGCTAAAGTTCTTCACTGTTTCTGTCGCTAAAGTTCTTTCACTGTTTCTGTCGTTAAAGTTCTTTCACTGTTTCAGTTGTTAAAGTTCTTTCACTGTTTCTGTTGTTAAAGTTCTTTCACTGTTTCTGTTGTTAAAGTTCTTTCACTGTTTCTGTCACTAAAGTTCTTTCACTGTTTCAGTCGTTAAAGTTCTTTCACTGTTTCTGTCGCTAAAGTTCTTTCACTGTTTGTGTCGTTAAAGTTCTTTCACTGTTTCTGTCGCTAAAGTTCTTTCACTGTTTCTGTTGTTAAAGTTCTTTCACTGTTTCTGTTGTTAAAGTTCTTTCACTGTTTCTGTTGTTAAAGTTCTTTCACTGTTTCTGTCGCTAAAGTTCTTTCACTGTTTCTGTCGTTAAAGTTTTTTCACTGTTTCTGTTGTTAAAGTTCTTTCACTGTTTCTGTCCCTAAAGTTTTTTCACTGTTTCTGTTGTTAAAGTTCTTTCACTGTTTCTGTCGTTAAAGTTCTTTCACTGTTTCTGTTGCTAAAGTTCTTTCACTGTTTCTGTCGCTAAAGTTCTTTCACTGTTTCTGTCGCTAAAGTTCTTTCACTGTTTCAGTTGTTAAAGTTCTTTCACTGTTTCTGTCACTAAAGTTCTTTCACTGTTTCTGTCGCTAAAGTTCTTTCACTGTTTCTGTTGTTAAAGTTCTTTCACTGTTTCAGTTGTTAAAGTTCTTTCACTGTTTCTGTCGTTAAAGTTCTTTCACTGTTTCTGTCGCTAAAGTTCTTTCACTGTTTCTGTCGCTAAAGTTCTTTCACTGTTTCTGTCGTTAAAGTTCTTTCACTGTTTCTGTCGCTAAAGTTCTTTCACTGTTTCTGTCGCTAAAGTTCTTTCACTGTTTCAGTTGCTAAAGTTCTTTCACTGTTTCTGTCGCTAAAGTTCTTTCACTGTTTCTGTCGCTAAAGTTCTTTCACTGTTTCTGTTGTTAAAGTTCTTTCACTGTTTCTGTCGCTAAAGTTCTTTCACTGTTTCTGTCGCTAAAGTTCTTTCACTGTTTCTGTCGCTAAAGTTCTTTCACTGTTTCTGTCGCTAAAGTTCTTTCACTGTTTCTGTCGCTAAAGTTCTTTCACTGTTTCTGTCGCTAAAGTTCTTTCACTGTTTCTGTTGCTAAAGTTCTTTCACTGTTTCTGTCGCTAAAGTTCTTTCACTGTTTCTGTCGCTAAAGTTCTTTCACTGTTTCTGTTGTTAAAGTTCTTTCACTGTTTCTGTCGCTAAAGTTCTTTCACTGTTTCTGTCGCTAAAGTTCTTTCACTGTTTCTGTCGCTAAAGTTCTTTCACTGTTTCTGTTGTTAAAGTTATTTCACTGTTTCAGTTGTTAAAGTTCTTTCACTGTTTCTGTTGTTAAAGTTCTTTCACTGTTTCTGTTGTTAAAGTTCTTTCACTGTTTCAGTTGTTAAAGTTCTTTCACTGTTTCTGTTGTTAAAGTTCTTTCACTGTTTCTGTTGTTAAAGTTCTTTCACTGTTTCAGTTGTTAAAGTTCTTTCACTGTTTGTTGTTAAAGTTCTTTCACTGTTTCTGTTGTTAAAGTACTTTCACTGTTTCTGTTGTTAAAGTTCTTTCACTGTTTCAGTTGTTAAAGTTCTTTCACTGTTTCTGTTGTTAAAGTTCTTTCACTGTTTCAGTTGTTAAAGTTCTTTCACTGTTTCAGTTGTTAAAGTTCTTTCACTGTTTCAGTTGTTAAAGTACTCATCAAAGTGGCTAATGTTGTCAGCAGATAAAGATGGCTGACTCCTGCTGCTCGTCTTGTATCCGAATGAAGAACAAATGTCCCCGACCTCGAGGCCTCCTCAACCTCGTCATCACGAAAGGTGAGTGTGTGTGTGTGTGTGTGCTTTGTGTGTGTGTGTCTCTCTGTACTTTATTTGTTTGCACAATTCAATTTGTTCTGGAAATATTAAAAACATTTATTGCACTATATGTAACATTCCCCTGGTGTGTGTGTGTGTGTGTGTGTGTGTGTGTGTGTGTGTGTGTGCGCAGGGTGTGTGTTCGCCCTGCTCTTCGGGGTGGTGTGGTCTATAACAGGAAGTGAGTGTTTACCTGGGGGAAACCTCTTTGGACTCGTGGTTCTGTTCCTCTGCTCGGTGCTCGGGGGGAAGCTGGTTGGTTTGATCCAGCTGCCCACGCTCCCCCCCTTCCCTCCTCTACTTGGTACGACCCAACACCTCACACCTCTCTGATGGAATACCCAATTAAACTGACATCAAAAATTATTACATTTCTTTCAAATAATTGTTTTCAAAATATTAAATATGACATAAATTATTCAAAAAAATATGACAAGATTAAGATGTTTACAAAAGTATAGATCTATTTTTATATTATATTTTGATCATATTTATAAATGTTTATATGACTATAAATGTAATAAATCCTAATAAAATTAACTAAACAAAATTAAAATAAAGTTATATATGTATATATAAAAAACCATACATATAATAATTTAATTATAAAAAAAACATTAAATAAAAAATAATATTAATGACCCAATAATGTTTTAAATATAAATAATAAAATATGTTTAAATGATTTATTGTCCCGTGTTGCAGGCATGCTGCTGGCCGGCCTGCTGCTGCGTAACGTCCCGTACGTCACGGACGCCGTTTACATCGACACTCACTGGTCTGCAGCGCTGAGGAACATCGCACTGGCAGTCATCCTGGCCCGAGCCGGACTGGGCCTGGACCCCTCGGTACACACACTCAATAAATAACATCAAGAAAATAACTATAATAGTGCAAACATTTATGAAATATAGCAACACACATATATACAGAACAAAGCAAACACTGTAATTGGACAAATATATTTAACATTTTGAAAAGGTAAATAAACAAATGCTAAAATAGCTGTAATAACACTTTTTAAATGTTGTTTTAAGTATTGAGCTAACTATACTAATGAACTTCAACTTAAGTAAAGTTTTGAGTTCAATCTGACCCGAGCCGGACTGGGACAGGGCCCCTTGGTACACACATACAGAATAGAGAACTGCAGTGACGCGTCCTAAAACCCGGAAGTAAACTCCTTCCGGTTCCTTCGTCAAAAAGCAAAGCAATTTCTCCATAGGATTTTGGAAAATAGCTCGAAATAAGGTCTGTGGTTGACACACATTTAAGAGAGGGTTCACGTTTTGTTCAGCCGAATAAAATGTCTACCCTACTTTTATAATTTTTGAATCATAAATATAGTCGCCAGAAGCAAAATGCTAACGTTATGCAATAAACGAACTACAGCAGGGTCGGTGCTTCAACGTCACGCCAACCTGTTGAACCCCATCCTGCCGCCCCCGGGCGGAAAAACGCATCATCTGCAGGAAACAGCGTCTGAGGGCATCTTAATATTTAATAAACTATGAATGTTTTAGATCCATGTAACGGGAAGAAACTCAGCGAAGAGATCTTTTATTTTTTTTGTTGCAAAAAACCCCCACAAAGCTAACGCTCAGCCTCTGAACGAGCGAAAAAATGCTAACGGCGTTTTGCACAGAAACTCACTCATAACACCTTTATTACTTATTGTAGCTGAACACCAAACCCATCGATTAGCATCGTGAGAAGACACAGAATCGATAGGTACCTACATCTTCACTCTATAATAAGAACTCGCAACTTTACAAACAAAAACAGACATCACAACACTTGGCGCTAGGTAGCTAAAACGGCAATATCTCTTACCTTCGTTGTTGTCTGATCAAAAGTTGTCTTCAATGGCATTAAAACGATAAAAACGCTGCTGAAGTTAATCCATCGGTTAATCCAATGTGTCTGTGTCCCTTTGAAATGATTTCTGATAATCCATCAGCTATAAACCAGCTTTTCCGTTTCCAGATGTCAGAGCGTGAGAGAGGTTCACTCTCATGCAAAACTGCATGCGAGAAGCGCCCACTTTTTTTTGGGAACATGGGTGTGTATGTGGAAATTCTCCTTCGATTCTATTGGCTCTAACGGTTAAAAAGAGATGTCAATCACCAAAATCGACCAATGGGTTCCAGGATGCGTCTTTGTGTTCGAGAAAAGCGCTATAAAAATACAATTTATTATTATTACATTACATTACATTGCATTTAGCTGACGCTTTTGTCCAAAGCGACTTACAATAAGTACATACGACCAGGAAGACACAGCCCAGAAGAAAAACAGAATCATATAAGTACTTATTATTAGAGAAACGGCAAAAACGCCCAAATCACCTCAGAGGTGGAGTTTCTTTGCTAAACTTCTCTAAAAAGATCAAAGGTCACTTGTTTTGCATCAATCTTGATACAGGGTACTTATTATATGTTGTACTGTGGATTCCTAAAGCTTTTAGTCCAAGGTTAGTTTTCACTATAAGTAAAACATAATTTGTGGACGGACACTATAATTTAGTTTTTTACCATGTTCAATCTGAATTTTCTTTAAATTAAAAAACATCTATATTGATTTTGACTTTTCTACATCCAACTCACAGGTTCATTATTACTTTGAGAAACAAGATTATTAATTTAACCCTTTTAGAAGATATGGTCATTTGTTCTGGAAATGTCATTTTCGAGCCTGAGACCTGAACAACAGGCTCGGGGCTAAACAGGTTAAAACATATAGTCTTATACTCTGATTGACTCTGTTGAAGTGTATCGTTAGTCTGGTATCTGTTTAACAGAGACAGAGGCTAAGGGTTTACTTTTCAGGAGGGAAAGGAAGTAAGAGATCTGGAAAACAGGGATGGGTTTCCATATTCAAAACTTGAAGCGTTTGTTTGAGCAGTCTGCAGAAGGCAGGGACTTGCTTTCAAGCAGAACAGGGCAAACTAACTTTGCGAGAGTGTTCACGTGTTCGGCGTAATGACGTAAAACGGCCTCGACAACTTCTGTAGTCCTATTCAGCCACTGTTTTTCAGACACGTAAACTCACCAGCGGGGTCACTGCTGATGGATTTAATGTCGTAGAACAAAACGTGATCTGTCTCTTCAATGAGTCTCAAACACAGACATTATTTGGAGATATTTTCCAAAACCCTACGGAGAGATTGCGTTGCTTTTTGTCGAAGGAACCGGACGTGGTAAAAATGCTAACTTACTTCCGGGTTTTAGGACGCGTCACTGCGGTTCAATTTTGTTTAAAGTCTATTTAGCTAACAATACGAATGAACTTCTACTGAAGTAACAATTTGAGTTCAGGATTTTTACTTGTAATGGAGTGTTTTTAGAGCATTTTATTTATTTTACTTAAGTACGGTACCTGGGTACGTTTTCAACCACTGAGTAAATATACTGCATACTACTTATAATTGTGTGTGTGTGTGTGTGTGTGTGTGTCTCTGCAGGCGTTGAGTCGCCTGAAGGCGGTGTGTGTGCGTCTGGCGGTCGGCCCCTGCGTAGTGGAGGCCTCCGTCGTGGCCGTGGTTTCTCACTTCCTGTTGGGGCTTCCCTGGGTGTGGGGCTTCATCCTGGGGTAACACACACACACACACAGCATACACACACACACACACACACACACACACATCAAGATTCAAGGCTTTTATTGTCATGTGTAGCTACAGTGTAGATATATCAATGAAAATCTGAGGTCACCGGCTCCTCCAACAGAGCAACACAACAACACAGATAAAATAATGCAAGTAAATAGAATAGAAATAGAATAGAAATAGAAATAGAATAGAAATAGAATAGAAATAGAATAGAAATCGTGCAAGAAGAGTCTTTATTCAAGTAATTGGAATATGATATATTAGATAAATAATTTGTAAGTTGCAAACAGATGAATGTTGTGGATGTTCAGGTGTTTAGCAGTTTTGTAATCCTGTGGGCTTTCTTCCTGAGTCGCTGGGATGAATATGTAAACTACAGTGTATTAAAGTGTGTGTGTGTGTGTGTGTGTGTGTGTGTGTGTGTGTGTGTGTGTGTGTGTGTGTGTGTGTGTGTGTGTGTGTGTGTGTGTGTGTGTGTGTGTGTGTGTGTGTGTGTGTGTGTGTGTGTGTGTGTGTGTGTGTGTGTGTGTGTGTGTGTGTGTGTGTGTGTGTGTGTGTGTGTGTGTGTAGTTTCGTCCTGGCTGCGGTGTCCCCGGCGGTCGTGGTCCCCTCCATGTTGCTGCTGCAGAGGGAAGGATTGGGCGTGGAGAAGGTAAATAACTCACCTGTTGTTCTTCAGTCTACCACCAGGGGGAGCCGCTCTATTACTACATGTGTAGGCTGAGAACAAAGAGCAATGATGGCATCCTTAGGTCCTTAAAGGTGTACAAGAACCTCTAGGACCTCCTTAAATATCTCTATTATGATATAGATGGGTGCCTGAGCAGTCTGTGGGTGTTTCTCAATGTCGAGGATGCTTCCTTGGTAGGACATGTCTTCCGAGTAAGGTCCATCAGAGGCTAGGCAAGAATCCTTCCTGGCATTCGGAGAACGAAGAATGGAACAGGCTAGCAAGTGTGCAGGTGTGTATCATATGAGAGGCCCCGCCTTACATTTTCCACCAAGGATTTTGGAAATTGGTCAGTGCGCAAAGCATTGTGGGGATTTTAAGATTCACTCGTGCATCCTCGAAAATTCCCACAACGGAGGATTCAGTCCTCGGTAGAATTCCAAGGATCCTGGACATTGGAACAGTCCTTCGGCTGGATTCGATGACGTAGCATCCTTGAAATAGTGACTCTGGAGGAGCCTTCCTCGACATTGAGAAACACCCTCTCTCCCCTCTTGGGTTGCTTGGCGTTGCTTTATATACTGAAGCATGCTCACACACCCACACCCTACACACATGACTGATTAACTTCATAGTGAACTTAGTTTCTTTAATCAATGTACTGTGTGGTCTCCTTCTTTTGTCCACCCTTGAGCCAGGGCGTGACAGAGTACAAAAACCAATGGACCTATAGAATCTAAAAACAAAAGGCCTCTAGAAACCGTAGACCCTCAGAAAAGACCTGAAGGAAAAACTACGGACTTCTGGAATACCCAAAGAAACCTCTAGAATTCCTTCAATTGAAGAACCCTCGGGACCTCCGAATGAAAAACCACAGTGAACCCTACAACCTGCCAGCATCAAACTGAAGTCCCCGTGAACGTATTTTCTGTATTTATATGATGTCCTGTGTTGTTGTCCAGGGAATCCCAACCCTCCTGATGGCTGCTGGGAGTTTTGACGATATTCTGGCCATAACTGGGTTCTCCACCTGTCTGGGAATCACCTTCTCCACAGGTCTGTCGAGGGGGATACACTGTTTTTATTTGGTTTGGATTTATCCTGGTCTTTATATACCATGTTTGTCCTGCAGGGGCCATGTGGATGAACATCCTGAAGGGTCTGCTGGAGGTGGCGGGGGGGGTCATAGCCGGGCTGATCCTGGGTCTGTTCCTCTGCTGCTTCCCCAGTAACGACCAGGTGAGTGCTGATTAAAATGATGGAAAACTAAAATAGATTTAATAAATTAAAACATTAATACAATTGAGCAAGAATTTATGTTATATTGAAATCAAATAAATTAGTAAAATAACACAAAAATAAGAAAAGACAAATCAAATGTTGCCAGAAGAAATTAAATAGTTCAGAAATGAAATGAAATAGGTGGTGGGTTGGCTGATCCTGGGTCTGTTTTAGATCGAGACACTACAGGTGAATCATCGATGAGTTATTTAATGGTTCTCCGTCTGTCTGCAGGAGGACCTGGTTCTGACGAGGACTATCCTGCTGTTGGGTCTCTCCATATTTTCGGTCTTCTTCAGCCACGTTATTGGGTTTGCCGGCGCCGGCGGTCTCTCCACGCTGGTGCTGGCCTTTCTGGCTGCTCTGGGCTGGAAAACCGAAAAGGTCACACACAAGATATCTCACTTTACTCTGCATGAAACACTTGATTCAAAGACTCAAAGTGTTATTGTCATATGCACTGACCTGAGCCCCTCCAACAATGCAACATATATAATAAAATACAAAATAAAAAGGAGTGCAAAAAGTTTATATACATGTAAATTAAATAATTTAAATTAAGACAAAATTACTTACTTACTTGACCAGTTTACACTACATCTTTTAGTCCTGTTTGAGTTTTCATGTTTATCTTCAGGCTCCCGTGGCGGCCATGGTGGGTCGGTCCTGGGATGTTTTCCAGCCGCTTCTCTTTGGTCTGATTGGAGCAGAGATCAGAATAGCAAGCCTCAACCCGAGCACCGTGGGTAAGAACCATGAGAACTGTACAAACAAACAGTGTTGTTGCTAACTCACGCCCTTTATGTTGGGCTAGATTGATATCTAGGCAACTGAAACATTTGGGAGTCGCTGGATTTGTCCTTGAGTTTTACATGTGATCTTCAACTTTCAGTTTGTTGGCTTCTTATTCTAAGCAAACTAGCTAGAGGTGCAAACGCTGTGTGAGTGTGGAATACAATTGCAGGATTTGAAGTATGACTTGGCCTATAGCTTTACATTCAAACATTTCCAACAGCTTATGAACGTTTAACGCTCTTCTGTCGGTGTGTTCAGGTCTGGGTCTGGCCTGCATCAGCATTGGTCTGGTGATCCGTCTGCTCGTCACCTTCGCGCTGGTTCACTTCGCAGGATTCAACCTGAAGGAGAAAATCTTCATCTCTGTGGCCTGGCTGCCAAAAGCCACCGTACAGGTGTGTGTGTGAACCACCAAGATGATCAATAACACCTTCTTTATTACTACTGGAACCCTACAACGTCCTAGAAAGACATACACTGGATACAAGAACTGGTTTAATCCCCATGACGTTAATTATTGGTTTATTATTTATGGACATCAGGGAGTGGCCAGGTACCATTATCAGCTAATAAACTAATCAGCATATAAGCATTACAAATCTCCCAAGGTAACTCTAGAACTCTTCAAAGGACCTCTATAACCTCTTTGATTAAAGCTTAATCAATTACCCCTAAAACCTACTATAGGATCGTTAAAGCTTGTCAATGACACCGTGAGATTGCTTCAAGGACATCTATGACCATAACACCTCCCAATATCCCCCTAGAACCCAATAAAAGAACCGCCAGAACCTCCTCAATGAGACATGTCCACATCCAGTTAATTTTTTGTGTGTTCCAGGCTGCTATTGGCTCCAAGGCGTTGGACATGGCGAGGGAGGAGGGTGACGAGACCTTGATTAAGTTTGGTTTGGACGTGCTAACGTTAGCCGTGTTAGCAATCCTGGTAACAGCGCCCATCGGAGCGCTTGGTATCGGGCTGGCAGGACCACGCCTCCTGGACCGACAGGTCAAAGGTCAGCACACACACACAACTACACCCACACACACACACACACACACACACACACACATAATGAGGACCGGGCAAAAAGTCCTCACAATGCATCCGAGTCCGCTTTATCTCCATGTAGGTTTTCACAAGAATGTAACTTCAATTTTTTTTACAGACTTGTGGAAATAGTTCAATTATGCAAATCACTTAAATAACTTTGACTTAATAATGAACTTAAATCCCAACAGATGATGCAGAAGGCGGAGCCACAGATCCAAGCCGCAACATGATTGGTGAAGAAAAAGTCAACACGGCCCTCGAGAGCAAGCTATGAGGCCTCTGATTGGACAAACTACAGAAAACTATTTTATATTTCTTATATTCAAACCTTCTTCAGGTGCATATATACTTGTAAACATTTATATACTGTATGTTACTTTCATGCTAGCTTTTACTAGCTATTTAATCGTTAGCTTGGCTGTATATGACGCAACGACTGCAGAAGCTAATTTATGAACATTTTCGAACCGACGGCAAGTTAGTAACTATCAAAAGAAGTTGTCAACATAAGGAGATACAAAGCATAAACTGTTTTTATATGTAACACTTAGCTTTTTGATATAGTTACTATTCATCAGTTTTTGTTATTGTATGTTGCATAGACGTTCTTACGAAGTCTTGTACAAAGTTGTCCGACCACGCCTAAAGTCTGTTTCTCGTTTATTTGTATTGACGTAGCACTCTCTTGTTCATAATGAAAAGTTACCGAAATATTTGTATGATGAATGATAAAAGATAAGGTGAGGCGTTCAAACCCAGCATCCAAAGTTGGGTGTTTCAGACACTTTATAACGATCCAACAAGCACTCCGGTTGGTGTTATAGGGCGCTAATGGTAATTAGCTGAGCAGGTACTTTAGTTAACGGGCTAACGCGTTGACATTATTTAAGCGTACAATCAGTCAGAACTGGATTAATGAGGGAATATTTTACGTAGAAGCAGAAATGAATCAATCTAATCTAATTCTATTAATTGCTTCCAATATTATTGTAATTCTGAGATAATCTTTCAAGAATTATTTAAATAAACTGTGATTTGTTTCATGCTCTTTTTATAAAAGCTTAATAAAAACATTAAATAAACATTGTTACGTTTAGTCATAAGGGTTACCGCTTTACTTAAATGTACAATATGTAATTGTTTAGCTATTTCACGTTGAAAACGTATATTTCTCTGATGCAGTTTGGTTGAATTGGGATGGAAGAATTACTAGCTAACCGCTAACGTTAGCTTGTTTCTGTGGTAACTTCAGATCCAGACGACCCGTCACTCAAACCCTTCTTTAACCAGCACCAAGATGTAAACATGTGACTTAAAACTGGATAAAACAAGTTTATGAAAGCTTCTGGCACGAGAACAACATCACAGGACAGTCGAGGCCTCTCATTGAAAATAAATTGGGATGATGTCGACACACAACTCAACAAGAAAAAAGGCTTGTGGTTTTTTCACATCGTAATTTCAGTAATGCCAGAGTTCACCTGAAGTCGAAGGCTTGATGTCGAATGATGTGTTTACGATCAGCATGTGTGCAGAGGATATAGCACCCGCAGAAAGCATGGTGGAAACACTCGAGCAGAGGCAACACAGAGTTGTTGAATTAAATGACTAATAAAGCTGGATAGAGATTAAACATCAACAATGAGTGGGGTTTATACAAGGTTAGGGCTACTGTACGGGAAGCATTGAATTCATGAATGACGGAGAGAGGGTGTCATACTGCGAGAAGAAACGGAGAATTTTGAACATTAAAGTTAAATATTTTAGTGATTTTGTTTTTTATATCTTTCTAAAATTGAATTGGTTAATTTACAGCGGACTTAAAACATTTGGGGAAAAACAGATTTTTCACAAAAGGGTAATTTCCTGGTTGACATCCAAATCCATTAATCCCACAACCAAATCTTTTTCTATGTTTTACAAGCAGACACAAGTGAAGGAAGTATTCAGGGCACAGCTCCTCTTGACCTACCATACCTACACTCTGACGTCTTTACCCATTTTTACAACAATGCAGATTTTAAGTCTATTATTGATATTTACAAAATGCACCTCTTCAATGAAGAACAACTACGTGAAAGCACATACAGTAATGCTGTCTGCGTCTTATGTGATAGAACTTCACTCAATAGCATACCACAATATAAAATCAATCTTTAGCGTATCTTGTGCAAACACTGAGAGTTTCCTGTTTCCATCTGCTGCTGCAAACTCACACCTCAGACCACACTGCAGACATCTGCTAGAAACCACCTAGTGTGGGGCAGAAACCAGTTTGAACAGGATATACAAGCTAATGGGGGGGGAGGGGGGGATCTGGTACTGAGGGGCCAGATCATATCAAAGAACTGTTACATGTAATGTCTAAAATGAAAATGCGTTCAATTGTCCAAGCAACAATGAAACCTCTAGTTAGTGTTCGTGTGTCCAAAGGTCTATAGCCTGAAAGAAACACAACACTAAATACTATAAGACTCAAAAATACTCAATTTGTATTAACTCAAACCTTTTGGCATTTGACCAGTAATAATAATAATACATTTTATTTCAGGCGCCTTTCATGACACCCAACAGGTGTGTAAGAGAGCGGGTATCTATTGGTTTATGGGGAGCTGGACCTGGAGTTTGGTCTGAGCAATGCTAGGTGTTTCCCTCTGTTTACTGTCTGTATGCTAAGCTAAGCTAACCCTGCTGCAGGGGTATCAATCTTGATCGTTAGTAGGAGTAGAGTTTCTGTTTGTGGAGGTCAGAAGTGTGTCTCTCTTTGCAGATGATGTGGTTCTGTTCGCTTCATCTTTAAGGTCCAAAGCCATGGCACTCTGCTGGAGAAAGGTGGATTGCTTTGTTGTAAAATCTGTTTCTGCATATCGAGTTATGAGAAATGCAACAAATGCACAAAACATTGTGGTTTAGTAATCCTCTTACAGATCTGTAATGCTTGCAATCATGGCGTCCTCCGTGTTAGTGGCTTGTCCTGCAGCAACGAATTTCACTTTAGCTAGTTTAGTCAGGTGTATTCCAATGTTCCCAATGTCCTTAAACAAGACCAGTAGGCAATGTTTCTAGCATCAGGCTATGACCTTTGTTCCCTTAAGTGTAGGCCCAATACAGCATTGTTGGATAGCATGTTTTTAACTATTAAAAACAACAATGTAGTAACTCAACTGTGTTAAATCTTTGGGTAGGGAACTTAACAATAGGAATCAGGATCGTCCTGGTCGAGGTTGTCCTGGTTAAAGTCCCAATGGTTTGACCCAGAAGACTATTGGAGAGATTATGTATCTAGAACGCCTCCAGATTTCCGAAGTTAAGCCAGAAATCATGGCTAGAAACAATCACACCTTGCTTTAAAACTATTTTACTGCTGCTATTCATGTGGCTGTTGGTCTTTTAGTGAGATTTGTGACAAGAGGATGTGTTTCTCTGGTAGCAGGTATCATTTCCTCCCCCCCTCCCCGCCACCATCGTGTGGTTTATATTCTCGATGATTTTGAACCCCAGCACATTTCCGACCAGAAGTCCAGCGAAGCTACAGAAACCATGAGAACAACACTGCATTTACTCTGTAAGTAAAGTAGAAAGTGTCATTCAAATCGAATTATAATCACCAGGAACTAATTGGATACCATTAGTTAGGGAACTTTTAGACTTGTTTTGGTTAAAGAATTCAAAGAAAGTCAAGATCTGAATCGTTGAACTGTGAGTTTATGTTTCAGTGACGTTGAGTTTCTTCCAGACGCTTGTCAACGGTCGTGGTAAGTTTTTTCAAACCTCATCTATTTGTATAAAACATTATTTAAAATCTAAAAAGACTCGATGAACTTTGATGTGTGTTGTTCGCCGCTTCTTGTCTTTTAACGATTTGTGCGCTTGTTGCAAAAAGTCAAATGTCGACAATCAGAATGAGACTGCTTAATATTTCCTGTGGGTAATATTGATTTAAAAAAAGAAAATAAACATAAAAATATATATTAACAGAAGAAGCTAAGGTGGCTCCAAGATGGTGGAATGAGCTCCCCATTGACATCAGGACAGCAGAAAGCTTACACACCTTCCAGACTGAACACTCATCTCTTTCGACTCCACTTCCAGCCATAGAATTACTAACAAAGCACTTATATACTAACAAAGGACTGGCTCCTCTAAAGCCAGCTGAGTAGCACTTGAAGTGTTTGGCTCTATGGAACCTGATGTACTTTATGATTCTGTTTCTTCAGGGCTGTGTCTTCTTGGTCGAACGCACTTACTGTAAGTCGCTCTGGATAAAAGCGTCAGCTAAATGCGATGTAATGTAAAAACGTGCACATTGTACTACAATTAACACCGTAATAATGTGTATATTATAATTAAAGAAACTAAGTACAATGATCACGTAGCCGTATTTGTTGCTGGCTCTTTTTAAATCTGATATTAGATTGCAATATTTGAAAAGCATTGTCGGACTTTAAAATCCTTACCGCTCAATCGGCCATTTTCTGTCAAGTCCTTCATCGATTTGAATTAAACTTTTCAAAAGTTACGGACATTTGACAGCTGTTTAACTGAAACACGCACGATATCTGACCACAAACAGAGCACATAGGTTTAACGCAACCGGACTCAACAAGTATGGAGTATTTTTTTGGAAAGAAATGAAAGGTTTGTTCCTCTCTCTTTCTTTCTCTCAGCGTCGGTGATGGTCATCCCCAACAGTTCTCAGTTTTTCGAGTATGAGAACATTCTGGTGAGCTGCAATAGTTCGAGCTCCTGGGAATGGACGCCGTGGAGAAACGATACCACCCTGTACGTTTACTGATAACAAATATGAATCTTATCTCGGTTTTACCTCATTAATATCATTAAAAACCAGCATATTGTCCATTTTCACACTTTATTTATAATCCTAATTGTTTATATTTTGTTTATTTGCAATGTTTCCCACTTTTGTCCTAAGTGTTGTAGTATGCAGGGAATGTTTGAAAAGTTAGGCAATACAAAAATCTTCTGTTAATACGACATTTAACAGATTTACATACAGTAAGGTCACATTTAGAGAAATGCACAAATGTCTAAAATCAGAATCAGAAATATTTGTTAATCCACGGGGAGAATTTAGTTATGTGACAGTTGCCCCACTTAAAGATATATATTTAAATCCATCCATCCATCCATCTTCTTCCGCTTCTCCGTGGTCGGGTCTCGGGGGTTTCGTTCCAGCAGAGAGCCCCTTCCTTTCCCCTCATCAACCAGCTCTGACTGGGGGGTCCCAAGGCGCTCCCAGGCCAGAGAGGAGATATAATCCCTCCACCTGGTCCTAGGTCTACCCCTTGGTCTCCTCCCAGCTGGACGTGCCTGGAACACCTCCCTAGGGAGCAGGTGGCATCCTAACTAGGTACCCGAACCACCTCAACTGGCTCCTTTCGACGCGAAGGAGGAGCGGTTCAACTCCGAGTCCCTCCCGGATGACCGAACTTCTCACCTTATCCCTAAGGGAGACACCAGCCACCCTGCGGAGAAAACCCATCTCGGCCGCTTGTATCCGCGATCTCGTTCTTTCGGTCATGACTATATTTAAATCAATTAATACAAATAATAATAATAACAAGTTAATTAAATTAAAATAAAATGAATAAAAAATATATAAATTAAATAAAATAATAATACATATACTAATTAAATGTATATCATCACAAGGGCTTACGGTAAATACATATGTACACATTTTTATAATATATATATACAGTGGTGTATTTATATTAATTTAGATATTCGTTAGTTAAATATTAAATCCAAAAAATCCAAAACGGTTTATTTCTTATTTCTAATTGTCTTGTTTTATGTTGTGTTTCACTAAAATCCATTTATAAAAAACCAAGTGGACACATGGAGCCACAAGGCTTATCTTTGCTATAAAAGATGAATGAAGCAGATGTATTTCCACTTGTCTTCATAATAAACTGATGTTGTCTCCTCAGTGTGAAGTGTGGATCGGGCTGGGGCAAACTAAATGTGTCTACTTGTAACATAACCACGGTGAAGCTGTCCGAAGGCGGGGTGTTCTGGTGCCAGTCGAAATACGGAGACAGCAGCAACGGCGTCAACATCTCCATAGTCGGTAGGTGTCGTGGCGTTTTAATCCGTTTCTACATTTATTATCCACTTTCCTCTGTCGGGGTCGTGGGTCTTTGCTTCCAAACAGACTTTGCAGAGATCGTTGTAGCGTTGAATCAGATTTATTCTTTGATCCAGGCGGCGTACAAACATGAAGACACACACATTTCTCCGTATCAAAATAGAACAAAAGAACACGGTCTAAAGACCATACCGCTTCCCGTCTAATCACAAACTCAGCTCACCATTGTCCTGCAGAAATAAGGACATGCACGTCGTACCTGACAGCGCACATTAGACAGAAAATAATGAGACTTCAGTTAACATCTGTTAAAGCGTAGTGTGACTCACAAAGATAAATAGTTAAGAGTTTACTCTAAAGCAGGGGTGGCCAACCAATCAGAGGTAAAGAGCCAATCATTTGACTGTGTTACTGCAATGAGCCACATCATACACACAGGCACACATGCTGGGTGTATGTCCCCGATCTCTCTTCCTCTATGTGCCCCTCTCTATCTCTCACATGTACAAAACACACACACACACACACACACACACACACACACACACACACACACACACACACACACACACACACACACACACACATAATGAGGAGTTGTAGTTTTAAAAGACGTTTTCGTATTTCCCATAATAAGAAGTTGCCAGTATTAAACTGTGTGCATCCCTGGAGGTTTAGGGGATGGGAAACACGTGCATCCCTGGAGGTTTAGGGGATAGGAAACACGTGCATCCCTGGAGGTTTAGGGGATAGGAAACACGTGCATCCCTGGAGGTTTAGGGGATAGGAAACACGTGCATCCCTGGAGGTTTAGGGGATAGGAAACACGTGCATCCCTGGAGGTTTAGGGGATAGGAAACACGTGCATCCCTGGAGGTTTAGGGGATAGGAAACACGTGCATCCCTGGAGGTTTAGGGGATGGGAAACACGTGCATCCCTGGAGGTTTAGGGGATAGGAAACACGTGCATCCCTGGAGGTTTAGGGGATAGGAAACACGTGCATCCCTGGAGGTTTAGGGGATAGGAAACACGTGCATCCCTGGAGGTTTAGGGGATAGGAAACACGTGCATCCCTGGAGGTTTAGGGGATAGGAAACACGTGCATCCCTGGAGGTTTAGGGATAGGAAACACGTGCATCCCTGGAGGTTTAGGGGATAGGAAACACGTGCATCCCTGGAGGTTTAGGGGATAGGAAACACGTGCATCCCTGGAGGTTTAGGGGATAGGAAACACGTGCATCCCTGGAGGTTTAGGGGATAGGAAACACGTGCATCCCTGGAGGTTTAGGGGATAGGAAACACGTGCATCCCTGGAGGTTTAGGGGATAGGAACACGTGCATCCCTGGAGGTTTAGGGGATAGGAAACACGTGCATCCCTGGAGGTTTAGGGGATAGGAAACACGTGCATCCCTGGAGGTTTAGGGGATAGGAAACACGTGCATCCCTGGAGGTTTAGGGGATAGGAAACACGTGCATCCCTGGAGGTTTAGGGGATAGGGAAACACGTGCATCCCTGGAGGTTTAGGGGATAGGAAACACGTGCATCCCTGGAGGTTTAGGGGATAGGAAACACTCACATTTAAAACATATCATTAATAAATGGGTGAAAATTGCTTGTGCCCATAAGCAGCATTAATATATACCCACATGCAGCTGGTCTTATGTCTGTGACCCCTCCTCTTGTCTGTGACCCCTCCTCTTGTCTGTGACCCCTCCTCTTGTCTGTGACCCCTCCTGTTGTCTGGTCTTATGTCTGTGACCCCTCCTCTTGTCTGTGACCCCTCCTCTTGTCTGTGACCCCTCCTGTTGTCTGGTCTTATGTCTGTGACCCCTCCTCTTGTCTGGTCTTATGTCTGTGACCCCTCCTCTTGTCTGTGACCCCTCCTCTTGTCTGTGACCCCTCCTCTTGTCTGTGACCCCTCCTCTTGTCTGTGACCCCTCCTCTTGTCTGTGACCCCTCCTGTTGTCTGGTCTCATGTCTGTGACCCCTCCTGTTGTCTGGTCTTATGTCTGTGACCCCTCCTCTTGTCTGGTCTTCTGTCTGTGACCCCTCCTCTTGTCTGTGACCCCTCCTCTTGTCTGTGACCCCTCCTCTTGTCTGTGACCCCTCCTCTTGTCTGTGACCCCTCCTGTTGTCTGGTCTTATGTCTGTGACCCCTCCTCTTGTCTGTGACCCCTCCTCTTGTCTGTGACCCCTCCTGTTGTCTGGTCTTATGTCTGTGACCCCTCCTCTTGTCTGGTCTTATGTCTGTGACCCCTCCTCTTGTCTGTGACCCCTCCTCTTGTCTGTGACCCCTCCTCTTGTCTGTGACCCCTCCTCTTGTCTGTGACCCCTCCTCTTGTCTGTGACCCCTCCTGTTGTCTGGTCTCATGTCTGTGACCCCTCCTGTTGTCTGGTCTTATGTCTGTGACCCCTCCTCTTGTCTGGTCTTATGTCTGTGACCCCTCCTCTTGTCTGTGACCCCTCCTCTTGTCTGTGACCCCTCCTCTTGTCTGTGACCCCTCCTCTTGTCTGTGACCCCTCCTGTTGTCTGGTCTCATGTCTGTGACCCCTCCTGTTGTCTGGTCTTATGTCTGTGACCCCTCCTGTTGTCTGGTCTTATGTCTGTGACCCCTCCTCTTGTCTGGTCTCATGTCTGTGACCCCTCCTGTTGTCTGGTCTTATGTCTGTGACCCCTCCTCTTGTCTGGTCTTATGTCTGTGACCCCTCCTCTTGTCTGGTCTTCTGTCTGTGACCCCTCCTGTTGTCTGGTCTTATGTCTGTGACCCCTCCTCTTGTCTGGTCTTATGTCTGTGACCCCTCCTGTTGTCTGGTCTTATGTCTGTGACCCTCCTCTTGTCTGGTCTTATGTCTGTGACCCCTCCTCTTGTCTGGTCTTATGTCTGTGACCCCTCCTGTTGTCTGGTCTTATGTCTGTGACCCCTCCTGTTGTCTGGTCTTATGTCTGTGACCCCTCCTCTTGTCTGGTCTTATGTCTGTGACCCCTCCTGTTGTGTGGTCTTATGTCTGTGACCCCTCCTCTTGTCTGGTCTTATGTCTGTGACCCCTCCTCTTGTCTGGTCTTATGTCTGTGACCCCTCCTGTTGTCTGGTCTTATGTCTGTGACCCCTCCTCTTGTCTGGTCTTATGTCTGTGACCCCTCCTCTTGTCTGGTCTTATGTCTGTGACCCCTCCTGTTGTCTGGTCTTCTGTCTGTGACCCCTCCTCTTGTCTGGTCTTATGTCTGTGACCCCTCCTGTTGTCTGGTCTTATGTCTGTGACCCCTCCTCTTGTCTGGTCTTATGTCTGTGACCCCTCCTCTTGTCTGGTCTCATGTCTGTGACCCCTCCTGTTGTCTGGTCTTATGTCTGTGACCCCTCCTGTTGTCTGGTCTCATGTCTGTGACCCCTCCTGTTGTCTGGTCTTATGTCTGTGACCCCTCCTGTTGTCTGGTCTTATGTCTGTGACCCCTCCTCTTGTCTGGTCTCATGTCTGTGACCCCTCCTCTTGTCTGGTCTTATGTCTGTGACCCCTCCTGTTGTCTGGTCTTATGTCTGTGACCCCTCCTGTTGTCTGGTCTTATGTCTGTGACCCCTCCTGTTGTCTGGTCTTATGTCTGTGACCCCTCCTCTTGTCTGGTCTTGTGTCTGTGACCCCTCCTCTTGTCTGGTCTTGTGTCTGTGACCCCTCCTGCTGTTCATTGATGAGCCTGAAACATGCACTTGTGAAGGTTCAGAGGCACATTGTGCAGATATGGCAGCAGCCATCGATCAGCTTAAGATAAGATATACTTTATTGATCCCAAGTTGGAAACATTTGCGTTACATCAGCATGTGTAACAGTTGTAAATATGCAGTGGTGTTTATTTGTAAATCATTTAGTATAATCACATAAATTCTGTGTTTTATATTTAACAATTCTGTGTTCTTTATTTATTGATTGTTCAATACCTGACAAGGCCGGAGATGAAAGACTTGGGCTGCAGGTTCCTCAACAGTGCATCACAAGACATCTATCAATATGTGTACCTCCACCATTAAACTGTCGTATTCTGCACATTTCTTATTCTATCTACATACATCTTAAGAGTATAATACATATGTATAATATCAGCAAAAATAAGTGCTTCAACATACAGTAGCTAACATTGCAGGAAAGCAATATATTAGTACTTTGTCAGGCTTAATATTTATACTTTTTTCTTATTCAAAATAAGACGTTAACCTAAAGTATTCTTTAATGTTTAAATAAAGCCTTATTAGTTTGTCTGTCTGTGTCTCCTATTAATATCTAATAATAAAAATAATACATTTCAATAACGTGCTTTAACCACCAGGTGTCCTTTCTATCAGCTGTGCACCGTTATGGTGTAAATATACCGATATACCGATTGGATCAAATATAAAAGTCAGCCGAATTAGTGTTGATGCTGCAAGGAGATGTATTGTGTGAAAAGAAATGTAAGATGTTGTTTGATTGCTGATATATTTATGATCCACGTCACGTTTTCAGTTCTTCATGTTTCTCTAGAAGTCTTCTCATCAGGGCTCTATGAATACAGAACTACGGCAGATCTGTAATATTCAATGCAGCCGAACCGTGTATTACAATGCCGTTATGTGATGACCTTCAAAGAGAAAAGCAAGCACACTCGGAATAAAGTATTATTTTATTTTTAAAAGATGTTTTCGTATTTCACATCAACAGGAAGTCCGGTTAACTAAAATGTCCGTGCGCAACAATACCCCAACCCATAGATCCGTGGGTGCATAATAATCACCACATTACACACATCCCTTCACATTTACATTTTAATTTACATTAAAGTATTTCGTGAGGCCTTCTAAAATGTTTTAAAATATAATTAGGGTTGTAGTTGAAGAGTTTGTAAATTATTGCGCAATCACTTAATCGCACAACGGCACGTTCATTAATACAGATACAGATGTCAGTATTCTGAGCCCCTACTCTCCCCATAACTGACGGCCACAAAAGTCCTACATTATTCAATTAAAATAAAGAAGTAAAAACAATAAGTGTGGCTTGATGATATTGAGTCAGAAAAAGGTTGATAAAGGCTGTGAGAATGGATCTGCGGAGAGCATTCGCTCGCGATCTTAAGTCGTTTACAACATACGTTTAGGGAGCTCTATAGAAGCCTATGGACATCCCGGAAAGTTGAAAATGTACGCTAAGGCCCGCCCCCCTTGCGTTGGAAAAAGCAGACACAGGGGACTTGACATAACGTCAACATAGGCCGACCTGGGAGTGAGGATGTGTTGGTCACATCGCGAGTGCAGTAAAGCCTGTGGGTTGGCCACTCCTGCTCTAAAGCCTTAAATTAATCAGACAAACATTCAAACCATATGAAAGGAAAATGGCTCCAACAGTAGGATTCACAATTCATGACAAACATCAAAAAATACTTTCTGTTCTCGCTCTTGTTTCAGTACAACTTTTTATACGTGACCTTTATCATCACATAGTTGGACCTCAATGAGACTTTTCTGATTGGTATTTCCCAATACTTGTTGTTAAATAGTCTTAATCCCAACAACATCTGGAGTCAACTTGAACACGTTTCAGACAGAGACTGGCTGGAATACACCTAGGGAATTCACATGATAGTTTTAAGGGAACAGATTACATTTAAAGGAAGTGGTCGGTATAAGTACAGACCACGAGAGGAAACACTACTAGAGTCCTTAACGTTCTGTTGAAATCCTCCTCCTTGAACTCTAAGGCGAAGGAGAGATCTTGAAATGTTAACAAAAATAAGAATAATTCAAGCCCTATCAATTAGAAAGGCTCAATAAATGATTTAGTTCTGTCTTAGCTTAATTCATTAACAAGGTTTCATTAAAAATGGGGAAGTAGTTTTCTCAAAGTTCTTTTCATTGGACGAGGCGAGTGGCAAACACCTAGAACTCTATTGTTATGCGAACACATCGTCACACCGGTCCGGATGCTGTTTCACAACTGTTATGGAAAATGATATCAGACTGAAGGAGCATTTCAAGCATCCGTTCTTCTTTTTCTAACAACAGGTAGCAGCAATAACCCAAATGAGTCATACATCATGTTAGAGCTATCCTAAGGCTAGTGGTCTTATCTTTAGTGGAGTGTAGACTTGATGTTTCTCCATTTGCTAGCAGTTTAAAATAATCCTATATATAGTCTGTTTGTCTTTTCTGTTTGTCTCAGCCCCTCCTCTTCTATTCTCTGTGCGAACATGTGGACATCAGCCCCTCTGCAGACCTCCTGATGCAGACGGCTTGACTCTGTAACCATTTACCTTCTTTAAGAATACACTCCCAAAAAGTGCGTCTTATTCCAATAATCTTCATTTCAGTATAACGGAAAGGTTTCCTCCCATTTTAATATTATTAGTTTCTCGATACATTTCCACCACACAACTTTGTTTGAAAACTATTGAACTCGTACAGCATTGTTGGGTAGCAAATGTAATTATAAACACATAGTCGTAGTAACTGTGGTCATGACCTTTGGGTAGGGAACATGGCATTTAAAGAGTTGGCGTAAAGAAGGTCCGGATGCCGTTGTTTGAAGACTATTGAAACGAACAGCCTGCACAACTCCATACCACACCTCAAACTCCAGTCCTTTGCCTTTTCTCTCTTTCTTTTGTTATTGATCGTCCTTGTCTCGTGTTCAGGTGGACCAGTGAGTCTTCAGAGTCCGGCCGTCCCCGTGACGGAGGGAGATAACGTCACTCTGATCTGCAGAACAAAGATGGCCGACCCCCCCTCTGCTGATTTCTACAAAGATGGCGTCTCCATCGGTGCTGAGGATGATGGGCAAATGACCCTCTACAATTTCACCAAGTCTAATCAAGGCGCCTACAAGTGTAGCGTCCAGAATAAAGGAGAGTCTCCAGAGAGCTGGGTACTAATGGAAGGTTAGGACACTCTTTATGTACATTACTTAAATATAACAAGAAAAACACTTTCAAATAGTATCTGGTTTTAGATTCGTGTGTTTCGTACAACCTCAAACTAAACATGTTTAATTACATTTCAAATTACTCTGGAAATTTAGAAACAAAATGAAAAAGTAGATATTTTGGGAATAAGACAGAAAAGTCATGATGTATACACATTCAAAAATAACCCTGAAATGTTGGTTCCAATAATGAATTGGAACCAACATTAAAGCACTTTCAATTGCCATGTGTCCCCTCTTCTTCATGTCTCTTCTACATCAACACGTGTCCCCTCTTCTTCGTGTCTCTTCTACATCAACATGTGTCCCCTCTTCTTCATGTCTCTTCTACATCAACATGTGTCCCCTCTTCTCCGTGTCTCTTCTACATCAACACGTGTCCCCTCTTCTTCGTGTCTCTTCTACATCAACATGTGTCCCCTCTTCTTCATGTCTCTTCTACATCAACATGTGTCCCCTCTTCCTCATGTCTCTTCTACATCAACATGTGTCCCCTCTTCTTCGTGTCTCTTCTACATCAACACGTGTCCCCTCTTCTTCGTGTCTCTTCTACATCAACACGTGTCCCCTCTTCTTCGTGTCTCTTCTACATCAACATGTGTCCCCTCTTCCTCATGTCTCTTCTACATCAACACGTGTCCCCTCTTCTTCATGTCTCTTCTACATCAACACGTGTCCCCTCTTCTTCATGTCTCTTCTACATCAACACGTGTCCCCTCTTCTTCATGTCTCTTCTACATCAACACGTGTCCCCTCTTCTTCATGTCTCTTCTACATCAAACCGTTCCCCTCTTCTTTCATGTCTCTTCTACATCAACACGTGTCCCCTCTTCTTCATGTCTCTTCTACATCAACACGTGTCCCCTCTTCTCCATGTCTCTTCTACATCAACATGTGTTACCCTCTTCTTCATGTCTCTCTACATCAACATGTGTCCCCTCTTCTTCATGTCTCTTCTACATCAACATGTGTCCCCTCTTCTTCATGTCTCTTCTACATCAACATGTGTCCCCTCTTCTTCCATGTCTCTTCTACATCAACATGTGTACCCTCGTCCTTTCATGTCTCCTCTACATCAACATGTGTCCCCTCTTTCTTCATGTCTCCTCTACATCAACATGTGTCCCCTCTTTCTTCGTGTCTCTTCTACATCAACATGTGTCCCCTCTTCTTCAGTGTCTCTTCTACATCAACATGTGTCCCCTCTTCTTCATGTCTCTTCTACAACTCAACATGTGTCCCCTCTTCTTCATGTCTCTTCTACCTCAACATGTGTCCCCTCTTCTTCATGTCTCTTCTACATCAACATGTGTCCCCTCTTCTTCATGTCTCTTCTACATCAACATTGTCCCCTCTTCTTCGTGTCTCTTCTACATCAACATGTGTCCCCTCTTCTTCATGTCTCTTCTACATCTAACATGTGTCCCCTCTTCTTCATGTCTCTTCTACATCTAACATGTGTCCCCTCTTCTACATGTCTCTTCTACATCAACATGTGTCCCCTCTTCTCATGTCTCTTCTACATCAACACGTGTCCCCTCTTCTTCATGTCTCTTACATCAACACGTGTCCCTCTTCTACCTCAACATGTGTCCCCTCTTCTTCATGTCTCTTCTACATCAACATGTGGTCCCCTCTTCTTCATGTCTCTTCTACATCAACATGTGTCCCCTCTTCTTCATGTCTCTTCTACATCAACATGTGTCCCCCTCTTCTTCATGCCTCTTCTACATCAACATGTGTCCCCTCTTCTTCATGTCTCTTCTACATCAACATGGTCCCCTCTTCTTCATGTCTCTTCTACATCAACATGTGTCCCCTCTTCTTCATGTCTCTTCTACATCAACATGTGTCCCCTCTTCTTCATGTCTCTTCTACATCAACATGTGTCCCCTCTTCTTCATGTCTCTTCTACATCAACATGTGTCCCCTCTTCTTCATGCCTCTTCTACATCAACATGTGTCCCCTCTTCTTCATGTCTCTTCTACATCAACATGTGTCCCCTCTTCTTCATGTCTCTTCTACATCAACATGTGTCCCCTCTTCTTCATGTCCTCTTCTACATCAACATGTGTCCCCTCTTCTTCATGTCTCTTCTACATCAACATGTGTCCCCTCTTCTTCATGTCTCTTCTACATCAACATGTGTCCCCTCTTCTTCATGTCTCTTCTACATCAACATGTGTCCCCTCTTCTTCATGTCTCTTCTACATCAACATGTGTCCCCTCTTCTTCATGTCTCTTCTACATCAACATGTGTCCCCTCTTCTTCATGTCTCTTCTACATCAACATGTGTCCCCTCTTCTTCATGTCTCTTCTACATCAACATGTGTCCCCTCTTCTTCATGTCTCTTCTACATCAACATGTGTCCCCTCTTCTTCATGTCTCTTCTACATCAACATGTGTCCCCTCTTCTTCATGTCTCTTACATCAACATGTGTCCCCTCTTCTTCATGTCTCTTCTACATCAACATGTGTCCCCTCTTCTTCATGCTCTTCTACATCAACATGTGTCCCCTCTTCTCCATGTCTCTTCTACATCAACATGTGTCCCCTCTTCTTCATGTCTCTTCTACATCAACATGTGTCCCCTCTCTTCATGTCTCTTCTACATCAACATGTGTCCCCTCTTCTTCATGTCTCTTCTACATCAACATGTGTCCCCTCTTCTTCATGTCTTTCTACATCAACATGTGTCCCCTCTTCTTCATGTCTCTTCTACATCAACATGTGTCCCCTCTTCTTCATGTCTCTTCTACATCAACATGTGTCCCCTCTTCTTCATGTCTCTTCTACATCAACATGTGTCCCCTCTTCTTCATGCCTCTTCTACATCAACATGTGTCCCCTCTTCTTCATGCCTCTTCTACATCAACATGAGTCCCCTCTTCTTCATGCCTCTTCTACATCAACACGTGTCCCCTCTTCTTCATGTCTCCTCTACATCAACATGTGTCCCCTCTTCTTCATGCCTCTTCTACATCAACATGTGTCCCCTCTTCTTCATGTCTCTTCTACATCAACATGTGTCCCCTCTTCTTCATGTCTCTTCTACATCAACATGTGTCCCCTCTTCTTCATGTCTCTTCTACATCAACATGTGTCCCCTCTTCTTCATGTCTCTTCTACATCAACATGTGTCCCCTCTTCTTCATGTCTCTTCTACATCAACATGTGTCTCCTCTTCTTCATGTCTCTTCTACATCAACATGTGTCCCCTCTTCTTCATGCCTCTTCTACATCAACATGTGTCCCCTCTTCTTCATGTCTCTTTCTACATCAACATGTGTCCCCTCTTCTTCATGTCTCTTCTTACATCAACATGTGTCCCCTCTTCTTCATGCCTCTTCTACATCAACATGTGTCCCCTCTTCTTCATGTCTTCTACATCACACATTGTCCCCTCTTCTTCATGTTCTTCTACATCAACATGTGTCCCCTCTTCTCCATGTCCTCTTCTACATCAACATGTGTCCCTCTTCTTCAGTGTCTCTTCTACATCAACATGTGTCCCCTCTTCTGGCATGGCCTCTACATCAAACATGTGTCCCCTCTTCTTCATGTCCTCTTCTACATCACATGTGTCCCTCTTCTTCATGTCCTCTTCTACATCAACATGTGTCCCCTCGTTCTTCATTCTCTTCTTCTACATCACATGTGTCCCCTTCTTCTGCTCTTCTACATCAACATGTGTCCCCCTCTTCTTCATGCCTCTTCTACATCAACATGAGGTCCCCTCTTCTTCATGTCCTCTTCTACATCAACATGTGGTCCCCCCTCTTCTTCATGTCTCCTCTACATCAACATGTGTCCCCCTCTCTTCATGTCCCTCGTCTACATCAAACATGTGTGTCCCCTCTTCTTCAGGCCTCTTCTACAATCAAGCATGTGTCCCTCTTCTTCAGTCCTCCTTCGACATCACATGTGTCCCCTCTCTTCATGTCTCTTCTACATCAACATGTGTCCCCTCTTCTTTCATGTCTCTTCTACATCAACATGTGTCCCTCTTCTTCATGTCTCTTCTACATCAACATGTGTCCCCTCTTCTTCATGTCTCTTCTACAAACCTGTCTGAAAATGAGCTGATCAGACTTTGGCCACTTGATGATGTCATCACGATGTTTTGGCTTGTGTAACCATTAGCCAATCAGCAACCAAGGTAACCCCCCCCCCCCTTATCACCTGAATCTCCTCTAGAGCACCGTTGAGTTCTTTGTAACCAAATGTCTCTCAGAGGGGCGTGGGGGAGGGGCTCCTTGCTTTCATCTGAAGTAACAGACAGAGAATCAGCACTTTGGAAAGAGGGCTGAAACAGAGGGGATTATGGGTAATGCTGCAATGATCTGGTTGGTGTTTCAGCCAATCAGAGACAGGCTCTGGATATATCTGAGACCTGTGATATATTGATGAAACACAGCATAATAGGGGACCTTTAATAAACTTGCCTTGCAGATGGCTCGGACCCGGCCTCGCTGGTCCTCTCTCCGGCCTCGGCTCAGGTGTTTGAGTACAGGAATCTGTCCCTGAGCTGCGGGGATAACAGCAGCGTGGAGGGGTGGAGGATCTTCAGGTCGACCATCACCACCTTCAGCACCAGCCCCACCGGCGTGCCCACCGTGAACCCCGGAGGAAAGACGTCCGGCTGCGGAGACAACTGGGGGAATATCACTTCCTGTGGCTGCAACATCTACACTTCCAAACAGGCCGACACCGCCATCTACTGGTGTGAGTCTCGGGTGAAGCGGCGCAGCAACAGCCTCAACATCAGCGTCCAGGGTAAAGACAATATACAGAAGAACCATATCATTAGCATGCTAACATTAGCTTGTAAGTTAGCGACACAACAGTTACACTTGTCAAAGTCAAGTCAACTTTATTGTCAATCTTTTAGTTTGTGTGTACAGACAGAGAGATCGAAATACCCTTTCCCACAATCCCGAATACAATAACAAAGATATATAAAAATATTTATAAAAATATGTATATCCTACACTGAACAAAAATATAAACGCAACACTTTTGTCTTTGCTCCCATTGTTCATGAGATGAACTCAAAGATCTAACACATTTTCTATAAACACAAAATAACCATTTCTCTCAAATATTGTTCACAAATCTGAAAGAATGTGTGATAGTGAGCACTTCCCCTTTACGAGGTAATCCATCCCACCTCACAGGTGATATCAAGATGCTGATTAGACAGCATGGTTACTGCACAGGTGTGCCTTAGGCTGGCCACAATAAAAGGCCACTCTGAAACGTGCAGTTTTGCTTTATTGGGGGGGTCTGGGGGGGTCCGAAAACCAGTCAGTATCTGGTGTGAGGGGTAGGGGTAGGGGTAGGGTTAGGGTTAGGGTGAGGGGTAGGGTTAGGGTTAGGGTAATGTTGTGAATCGAGTGGCCTGTGTTCGTCGTCCATTACATACGCCTGCCCATACCATAGCCCCACCACCACCATGGGCCACTCGATTCACAACATTACCCTAACCCTACCCCTACCCCTACCCCTACCTCTCATACCAGATACTGCCTGGTTTTCGGACCCCCCCAGACCCCCCCAATAAAGCAAAACGGCACGTTTCAGAGTGGCCTTTTATTGTGGCCAGCCTAAGGCACACCTGTCACACATCAATCCCTGAAAACAAACAATAGGGAGGTCACGATATCATAAATGAAGTATTTGATATTAGTATTCTCTGAACAGGTTTCAGATATTAGCATGCTAATATTAGCTTCTACGTTAGCTACTGCACTTGTCGTAATTTCATTATTTGAGGTTTTTTGTGTTATTTAAATAACGTTTAATTTGATGTATCAAGTTACATCCAGCATTTTCCTTATTGCACCTTTTTATCTAAACGCATTTTATAAATATTAGCATGCTAACGTTAGCTTGTCAGTTAGCTACACAACATTGTACACTTTACCATTATATCATTATATCATTTGTTGAGTTTTGTTGAGCTTTAGTGACGTTTATTTTGAATGATCAAGAGTCAGGTAAGTTAAGTCCATCGTATTCTTTATTGCATGTTTTGGATTTTAGCAGGGTAACGTTAGCTCGTCAGTTAGCTTCAGATACGTTTAGCAAATCGTGGGTTTAGTTAAAATCTCCACAAGGTGCTAGCTAGCTTTTACATATGTTTCTCCGTGTTCAGAAACAGCGGTGATCCTGGAGAGTCCGATCCTCGCTGTGATGAAGGGAGACAACGTAACTCTGAAGTGTAAAACAAAGGATCGCGACGACCTCCGCGCTGATTTCTACAAAGATGGCTCCTTCCTCGAGACCGGGGCTGCAGGTCACATGACACTCCACAACGTTTCCAGCTCTGACGAAGGCGTCTACAAGTGTCACATCAGTACTGAAGGAGAGTCTGCAACCAGCTTCTTATTTGTCAGAGGTGAGAGGGGTCGGGGAAATAAAAGTAATCCAAAATACTAGTAGGGAATGAGTCCTTACCCCAAGTGAAGGAGTTCAAGTATCTCGGGGTCTTGTTCTCGAGTGAGGGAACAATGGAGCGTGAGATGGGCCGGAGAACCGGAGCAGCGGGAGCGGTACTGCAGTCGCTTTACCGCACCGTAGTGACGAAAAGGGAGCTGAGCCAGAAGGCAAAGCTCTCTGTCTACCGGGCCATTCCTACCCTCACCTGTGGTCCTGAAGGATGGGTCAGGACCCAAAGAACCAGATCGCGGATACAAGCGGCCGAGATGGGTTTTCTCCGCAGGGTGGCTGGCGTCTCCCTTAGGGATAAGGTGAGAAGTTCGGTCATCCGGGAGGGACTCGGAGTTGAGCCGCTCCTCCTTCGCGTCGAAAGGAGCCAGTTGAGGTGGTTCGGGCACCTAGTTAGGATGCCACCTGGGCGCCTCCCTAGGGAGGTGTTCCAGGCACGTCCAGCTGGGAAGAGACCAAGGGGTAGACCTAGGACCAGGTGGAGGGATTATATCTCTTCTCTGGCCTGGGAGCGCCTTGGGACCCCCCAGTCAGAGCTGGTTGATGTCGCCAGGGAAAAGGAAGTTTGGGGCTCTCTGCTGGAACTGCTACCCCCGAGACCCGACCACGGAGAAGCGGGAGAGGATGGATGGATGGATACCCGATTCATCGCCAAGGGGGAAACTGGACTTTCAAAGAATTGCTCCATTTATGAATACGATTTATTCTGTTTAATAAAATATACTAATTCAAATGAATACAATAAATGAAATAACTATTAACTAATTATTTAAGCACAACTTTCCAGGTTGTATAGCCTAATTGTAGTCCTTAATAATAAAAATACAGTCATTGTATGTATTTAAATAACTTCATTAAATGCACTTCTTGTAAATACAGGCATTATTTAAAATGACAAGTAAAGTTAAGGTTAGTTAATTTATTAAGAACATCATTTCAAGTAGGAAATATAAAGTCATGTCCTACGTCCTAGAGTTATTCGTCTAAGAGGTTGAATTTTTGTGTAAATCAGATATTTGTGTTTTTATTCAAAGTATGTTTCAGTGTAGTCAAATATGGAAAATGTGTAATGTTTCTGTAGGTGCCACCGCTGCCACCGCTCCCGGTACAGACTGGGTCTGGTTAGTGCTGACGGTGTTACGCCACCTGGTGGTTTTCTCCCCGTACTGCGCCTCCACCTTCCTCGTGGTGTCCATTTACAGACGCAACCCCCCAGGTAACACTCACCTAACAATGTGCTGATGTTAAGCAGGTTTAAAATGTTCATATTTTGCTTTGTCAATCCATAAAACTTCACTTTCTTCACGACTGTGCAGGAAGAAGGAAGGACGACGAGGCACCGGACGGACAAAACGACGACGTCACCACCGAGCATCACTTCTGAACCTTTAAAAACCCGGCTAGTTTTTTGTGTTGATAAAATATTTTCCAAGTTTGGATTTTGCCACATTATTGACGGTGTGAATGAAGCACTGTAGTATTCTCCGGAACAAGGCGCTCTCTCATTGAAAGTAATATCAAACAATCACGTTGTGTGGAAAGCATTGTCAAAATATATGTTCAAACTGTTTTCACCTGAACTTTCACCCAAAACTTGAACATATGGGATGAAAATAATAATAATAATAATAGCTTGGATTTATATAGCGCCTTTCAAGGGACCCAAGGTCGCTTTACAAGTAATAGGGCAAAAACAAACGTAACAAAACAAAAGTCAGACAGACAGAACAACAGATCGATTTAGGGGCCGAAAGCCTTGGCAAACAGATGGGACTTGAGGGTCCTTTGAAGGCGTTGAGTGTGGGGATGTTGCGAATCTCCGCAGGGAGAGCGTTCCAGAGGGGGGGGGCTGCCACGCTGAAGGCTCTGTCCCCGAAAGTTCGCAGTTTGGTGCGGGGGGGGTGAGCAGGCCAGAGTCTGAGGACCGCAGGTTCCGGGGTGGGGCATGTGGGTGAAGGATGTCCGATAGGTACTGGGGGGCAAGGAGGGACTTGTAGGTGAGGAGGAGGACTTTGTATGATATGCGGGACTTGACCGGCAACCAGTGGAGGTGGATGAGGGTGGGAGTGATGTGCTGCCACGGCTTTGTGTGCGTGAGTATCCTAGCAGCGCAGTTTTGGACATACTGGAGCCTGGATGAAAAAAGTGGATTATTTGGAGCTTCGACGCTGCAGTCAAAGGCATCGGGGAGCGGCTCGTTCAAAACAAGACGGACTTTGGTGCGATTATTTTACATGTCGAAACGCAGAAATTAAGCGGCTCATCGGTGGTTTCGTTTCTAAACTAAAGGCATCAACGGAACAGAGTTGATCATAACGATGCTCATCCCAACTCAAACACAGAGACCCTGAACAAGGACAACACATTTCTTAACTCAGGCTTTTTTAACTCAACATGTTTTAAACAGCTGTTTTCACGAGTTCTTTCACACATGAATTTAGCACCGAGGAATGAGGATTATAGAAGTGCAACACGGAGACTCCAAACCATTTCATTTAAACGTTAAAATAATACTGTTGTTTCACCAACAGTATTATTTAGCATAACATCCATCGATCCACTCCTTCCTCACAGCCTTTCACAATAAAAGCCCGAAGCATTGACGGATCCACTTATCGACATATCTTACAGGGAGATATAAAACCGACCCTGCGATCGATCCTCTGCCTGAAAACCTTTATTGAAAAGTTAAAAAACTTCTACGAATGTGCGCTGTCGTTAGCACGAAGGGATTTGATACAACTTGTTCTTGTTGGTTGTTCGTCACGACTTCGGGGAGTATTTGTTCTTCCCTGCTCTACGGTGTCTGTACAGGTTTTCTACGTTTCTTTTTTGTAAACTGTATTAAATATTTGTTGATGAAAGTAAAGTCTGAACAGTTCGTTGCTTTAATTATTTCCCTTATTCCTGACTCCCGAGTTCAAAGGTGGTAGAAGTACTCAGATCTTGTACTTGAGTAAAGGTAGAAGTACTCAGATCTGGTACTTGAGTAAAGGTAGAAGTACTCAGATATTGTACTTGAGTAAAAGTAGAAGTACTCAGATCTTGTACTTGAGTAAAGGTAGAAGTACTCAGATCTGGTACTTGAGTAAAAGTAGAAGTACTTAGATCTTGTACTTTAGTAAAGTAGAAGTATTCAGATCTTGTACTTGAGTAAAAGTAGAAGTATGTAGACTGCAGGGTAGCTGGTGAAGGAGCAGCTAGTCTGAATGGCTTTGTAGACTGCAGGGTAGCTGGTGAAGGTGCAGCTAGTCTGAATGGCTTTGTAGACTGCAGGGTAGCTGGTGAAGGAGCAGCTAGTCTGAATGGCTTTGTAGACTGCAGGGTAGCTGGTGAGTGCAGCTAGGTCTAGTCTGAATGGCTTTGTAGACTGCAGGGTAGCTGGTGAAGGTGCAAGCTAGTCTGAATGGCTTTGTAGACTGCAGGGTAGCTGGTGAAGTTGAGCAGCTAGTCTGAATGGCTTTGTAGACTGCAGGGTAGCTGGTGAAGGTGCAGCTAGTCTGAATGGCTTTGTAGACTGCAGGGTAGCTGGTGAAGGAGCAGCTAGTCTGAATGGCTTTGTAGACTGCAGGGGTAGCTGGTGAAGGAGCAGCTAGTCTGAATGGCTTTGTAGACTGCAGGGTTAGCTGGTGAAGGTGCAGCTAGTCTGAATGGCTTTTGTAGACTGCAGGGTAGCTGGTGAAGGAGCAGCTAGTCTGAATGGCTTTGTAGACTGCAGGGTAGCTGGTGAAGGAGCAGCTAGTCTGAATGGCTTTGTAGACTGCAGGGTAGCTGGTGAAGGTGCAGCTAGTCTGAATGGCTTTGTAGACTGCAGGGGTAGCTGGTGAAGGAGCAGCTAGTCTGAATGGCTTTGTAGACTGCAGGGTAGCTGGTGAAGGTGCAGCTAGTCTGAATGGCTTTGTAGACTGCAGGGTAGCTGGTGAAGGAGCAGCTAGTCTGAATGGCTTTGTAGACTGCAGGGTAGCTGGTGAACGAGCAGCTAGTCTGAATGGCTTTGTAGACTGCAGGGTAGCTGGTGAAGGAGCAGCTAGTCTGAATGGCTTTGTAGACTGCAGGGTAGCTGGTGAGGTGCAGCTAGTCTGAATGGCTTTGTAGACTGCAGGGTAGCTGGTGAAGGAGCAGCTAGTCTGAATGGCTTTGTAGACTGCAGGGTAGCTGGTGAAGGAGCAGCTAGTCTGAATGGCTTTGTAGACTGCAGGGTAGCTGGTGAAGGAGCAGCTAGTCTGAATGGCTTTGTAGACTGCAGGGTAGCTGGTGAAGGAGCAGCTAGTCTGAAGTGCTTTGTAGACTGCAGGGTAGCTGGTGAAGGGCAGTAGTCTGAATGGCTTTGTAGACTGCAGGGTAGCTGGTGAAGGAGGCAGCTAGTCTGAATGGCTTTGTAGACTGCAGGGTAGCTGGTGAAGGTGGCAGCTAGTCTGAATGGCTTTGTAGACTGCAGGGTAGCTGGTGAAGGAGGCAGCTAGTCTGAATGAGCTTTGTAGACTGCAGGGGTAGCTGGTGAAGGGGCAGCTAGTCTGAATGGCTTTGTAGACTGCAGGGTAGCTGGTGAAGGGCAGCTAGTCTGAATGGCTTTGTAGACTGCAGGGTAGCTGGTGAAGGTGCAGCTAGTCTGAATGGCTTGTAGACTGCAGGGTAGCTGGTGAAGGTGCAGCTAGTCTGAATGGCTTTGTAGACTGCAGGGTAGCTGGTGAAGGTTGCAGCTAGTCTGAATGGCTTGTAAGACTGCAGGGTAGCTGGTGAAGGTAGCAGCTAGTCTGATGGCTTTGTAGACTGCAGGGGTAGCTGTGAAGGTGCAGCTAGTCTGAAATGGCTTTGTAGACTGCAGGGTAGCTGGTGAAGGTGCAGCTAGGCTGAATGGGCTTTGTAGACTGCAGGGTAGCTGGTTGAAGGCAGCTAGTCTGAATGGCTTTGTAGACTGCAGGGTAGCTGGTGAAGGGAGCAGCTAGTCTGGAATGGCTTTGTAGACTGCAGGGTAGCTGGTGAAGGTGCAGCTAGTCTGAATGGCTTTTGTAGACTGCAGGGTAGCTGGTGAAGGCAGCTAGTCTGAATGGCTTTGTAGACTGCAGGGTAGCTGGTGAAGGAGCAGCTAGTCTGAATGGCTTTGTAGACTGCAGGGTAGCTGGTGAAGGAGCAGCTAGTCTGAATGGCTTTGTAGACTGCAGGTAGCTGGTGAAGGCAGCTAGTCTGAATGGCTTTGTAGACTGCAGGGTAGCTGGTGAAGGCAGCTAGTCTGAATGGCTTTGTAGACTGCAGGGTAGCTGGTGAAGGTGCAGCTAGTCTGAATGGCTTGTAGACTGCAGGGTAGCTGGTGAAGGTGCAGCTAGTCTGAATGGCTTTGTAGACTGCAGGGTAGCTGGTGAAGGGCAGCTAGTCTGAATGGCTTTGTAGACTGCAGGGTAGCTGGTGAAGGAGCAGCTAGTCTGAATGGCTTTGTAGACTGCAGGGTAGCTGGTGAAGGTGCAGCTAGTCTGAATGGCTTTGTAGACTGCAGGGTAGCTGGTGAAGGCAGCTAGTCTGAATGGCTTTGTAGACTGCAGGGTAGCTGGTGAAGGTGCAGCTAGTCTGAATGGCTTTGTAGACTGCAGGGTAGCTGGTGAAGGTGCAGCCTAGTCTGAATGGCTTTGTAGACTGCAGGGTAGCTGGTGAGAGGCAGCTAGTCTGAATGGCTTTGTAGACTGCAGGGTAGCTGGTGATGAAGGAGCAGCTAGTCTGAATGGCTTTGTAGACTGCAGGGTAGCTGGTGAAGGTGGCAGCTAGTCTGAATGGCTTTGTAGGACTGCAGGGTAGCTGGTTGAAGGCAGCTAGTCTGAATGGCTTTGTAGACTGCAGGGTAGCTGGTGAAGGAGCAGCTAGTTTGAATGGCTTTGTAGACTGCAGGGTAGCTGGTGAAGGAGCAGCTAGGTTCTGAATGGCTTTGTAGACTGCAGGGTAGCTGGTGAAGGCAGCTAGTCTGAATGGCTTTGTAGACTGCAGGGTAGCTGGTGAAGGAGCAGCTAGTCTGAATGGCTTGTAGACTGCAGGGTAGCTGGTGAAGGAGCAGCTAGTCTGAATGGCTTTGTAGACTTCAGGGTAGCTGGTGAACGGGCAGCTAGTCTGAATGGCTTTGTAGACTGCAGGGTAGCTGGTGTGAAGGCAGCTATGTCTGAATGGCTTTGTAGAATGCAGGGTAGCTGGTGGAAGGTGCAGCTAGTCTGAATGGCTTTTGTAGACTGCAGGGTAGCTGGTGAAGGTGCAGCTAGTCTGAATGGCTTTGTAGACTGCAGGGTAAGCCTTGTGAAGGCAACGCTAGTCTGAATGGCTTTGTAGACTGCAGGGTAAAAAAGGGCTGGTTATGCTTGACCTGTGAAGAGACAGCTAGTCTGAATGGCTTTGTAGACTGCAGGGTAGCTGGTGAAGGGTGCAGCTAGTCTGAATGGCTTTTGTAGACTGCAGGGTAGCTGGTGAAGGAGCCTAGTCTGAATGGCTTTGTAGACTGCAGGGTAGCTGGTGAAGGAGCAGCTAGTCTGAATGGCTTTGTAGACTGCAGGTAGCTGGTGAAGGAGCAGCTAGTCTGAATGGCTTTGTGACTGCAGGGTAGCTGGTGAAGGCAGCTAGTCTGAATGGCTTTGTAGACTGCAGGGTAGCTGGTGAAGGCAGCTAGTCTGAATGGCTTTGTAGACTGCAGGGTAGCTGGTGAAGGTGCAGCTAGTCTGAATGGCTTTGTAGACTGCAGGGTAGCTGGTGAAGTGCAGCTAGTCTGAATGGCTTTGTAGACTGCAGGGTAGCTGGTGAGCTGTGTGAAGGCAGCTAGTCTGAATGGCTTTGTAGACTGCAGGGTAGCTGGTGAAGGAGCAGTCTAGTCTGAATGGCTTTGTAGACTGCAGGGTAGCTGGTGAAGGTGCAGCTAGTCTGAATGGCTTTGTAGACTGCAGGGTAGCTGGTGAAGGCAGCTAGTCTGAATGGCTTTGTAGACTGCAGGGTAGCTGGTGAAGGTGCAGCTAGTCTGAATGGCTTTGTAGACTGCAGGGTAGCTGGTGAAGGTGCAGCTAGTCTGAATGGCTTTGTAGACTGCAGGGTAGCTGGTGAAGGCAGCTAGTCTGAATGGCTTTGTAGACTGCAGGGTAGCTGGTGAAGGAGCAGCTAGTCTGAATGGCTTTGTAGACTGCAGGGTAGCTGGTGAAGGTGCAGCTAGTCTGAATGGCTTTGTAGACTGCAGGGTAGCTGGTGAAGGCAGCTAGTCTGAATGGCTTTGTAGACTGCAGGGTAGCTGGTGAAGGAGCAGCTAGTTTGAATGGCTTTGTAGACTGCAGGGTAGCTGGTGAAGGAGCAGCTAGTCTGAATGGCTTTGTAGACTGCAGGGTAGCTGGTGAAGGCAGCTAGTCTGAATGGCTTTGTAGACTGCAGGGTAGCTGGTGAAGGAGCAGCTAGTCTGAATGGCTTTGTAGACTGCAGGGTAGCTGGTGAAGGAGCAGCTAGTCTGAATGGCTTTGTAGACTGCAGGTAGCTGGTGAACGAGCAGCTAGTCTGAATGGCTTTGTAGACTGCAGGGTAGCTGGTGAAGGAGCAGCTAGTCTGAATGGCTTTGTAGACTGCAGGGTAGCTGGTGAAGGTGCAGCTAGTCTGAATGGCTTTGTAGACTGCAGGGTAGCTGGTGAACGAGCAGCTAGTCTGAATGGCTTTGTAGACTGCAGGGTAGCTGGTGAAGGAGCAGCTAGTCTGAATGGCTTTGTAGACTGCAGGGTAGCTGGTGAAGGAGCAGCTAGTCTGAATGGCTTTTGTAGACTGCAGGGTAGCTGGTGAAGGAGCAGCTAGTCTGAATGGCTTTGTAGACTGCAGGGTAGCTGGTGAAGGAGCAGCTAGTCTGAATGGCTTTGTAGACTGCAGGGCAGCTGGTGAAGGAGCAGCTAGTCTGAATGGCTTTGTAGACTGCAGGGTAGCTGGTGAAGGTGCAGCTAGTCTGAATGGCTTTGTAGACTGCAGGGTAGCTGGTGAAGGAGCAGCTAGTCTGAAGTACTTTGTACTGCAGGGTAGCTGGTGAAGGTGCAGCTAGTCTGAATGGCTTTGTAGACTGCAGGGTAGCTGGTGAAGGCAGCTAGTCTGAATGGCTTTGTAGACTGCAGGTAGCTGGTGAAGGTGCAGCTAGTCTGAATGGCTTTTAACTGCAGGTAGCTGGTGAAGGTGCAGCTAGTCTGAATGGCTTTGTAGACTGTAGGGTAGCTGGTGAAGGTGCAGCTAGTCTGAATGGCTTTGTAGACTGCAGGGTAGCTGGTGAAGGTGCAGCTAGTCTGAATGGCTTTGTAGACTGCAGGGTAGCTGGTGAAGGTGCAGCTAGTCTGAATGGCTTTTAGACTGCAGGGTAGCTGGTGAAGGCAGCTAGTCTGAATGGCTTTGTAACTGCAGGGTAGCTGGTGAAGGAGCAGCTAGTCTGAATGGCTTTGTAGACTGCAGGGTAGCTGGTGAAGGTGCAGCTAGTCTGAATGGCT
>CADEHL010000173.1:0-30393 GCA_902827135.1 Harpagifer antarcticus | reverse complement strand
TGTAAGTCGCTTTGGATAAAAGCGTCAGCTAAATGTAATGTAATATCGAACCGTCACCACTTTGTAGATTTGGGAGGAGGAAGAGGAAGACCAGATGCATTTATTTTTTTATTGTCCATACGTTGCAAGACTGTGGACTGAGATTCCAAACTGGCTTAATACACTTTAAATTGATTTAGCATGTACTCCCTTTGGTCTTTTGTTTGGTCTTTTGGATGAGGACAGTACAGTTGATGAATACAATTATTCTTCTGGCAATACTTCTTTTTAAAGCTCAATCAGGGGGAAATCTGAATTGAAGGTGTGTGAAAAGTAGATTAAAAACACAATGTATTTTGGAAAGGATGATTGATTTTGGATGAGTCAGAATTTTTAAAAGAAGATTGTCTCAAGATTAAGACCCCATAAAGCAGATTCAGGCAGGAGGCGTATATATTCACACTTAAAGTATTATCCTACAGAACAATACAGTTTACAGAGAAGAGAGAACTTCTGATCCTTTACACCAAACACTAGAGGCTCCTTTAAGGTTTTTACTAACATTGAAATCCTTGCCATCCCCTATTTTTAGAAAGGTGACAATAATCAGATATATTACAGTTAATACAAATTAATCCTGGTTATCCCTACATGTAATCTGTTACTCACCAAACCTGGGTATTTGCAGAGAGGAAAATAACTGCTTATCCTGCAGCACCACCTACAGGAAGTCTTGCGTAACAGCATGCATCACATACATTTTATTGTGAGACTGCTGCGTCACCAAAGATTACAAAATGACCCCAGTGTTCAAAACAGGAAGTGGTTTGAATAGTAGAGGATGAGGTTTTAATGCAGGAACACATCTATCCCCCTTCTACTGCTCTACTGTGTTACCCTTATTTCTATTTAATTTGCACTCATCTCTTCCCTTTTTCTTCCATTTGCAGAATCCTGGAAATGATTTCTGTCTGAGTGTCAATTTACAACTAATGCACCTAATGCACCTAAACCTTCTGATATTTCTGCTTCATGGTGTTGAAAAGGATATTTGATCAGGACCTTTTAAGTTAGTTTGAGGTGGAAAACCATTTCCTGTGCATTACTGCATATAGAGTGTCAACTCATCAATAGCATACAAAAATACAATTTAAACTGAGAGGATTTAAAACCCAAACAAGAGGTAATTGTATGGTGGTTTATTGATCCAGTTGCAAGGTATATTATTATATAATGTATTTTTATCTGCACACAAATATATATAAAAAAAAACTATTATTAAAAAACAATAATTGTACCAGGAGAGGTAAAGAAGCAACAGTCTTGTACAATGGACCATTCTCTAACTTAAAGGGGACCTATCATGCAAAATGCACTTTGTGATGTCTTTTATAAATAGCTATGTGTCCCCGGTGTGTCGGGGAACTCACGCAGCGTCAGAAAATAAAACCCTCTCTCTTTTCCTCCGTACCCACATCTTTTAAAAACAGGGGTACAACGAGCGGATACAGATTTGCTGCTGATATGACGTAATAGCGGTGGCGGACCCACAGAAAGTTGCTATCAGAAACAATGCCTGACGTGTTTTGGATGTAATCTCGTCTTTGTTTACATTAGCTAGCATCGCTAACACTCAGAGCTAACCTGTACTGGAGAGCACATGTGTTTAAAAAGCAGGAAGTAAAAAGGAACTCACCTTGTGATAAACCTGAGAGAGAAAAAGCATTTGAGCTCCATACTGATTCAGAGATAATCTTTGATGTGGTTTAAACAGGATGGCGTTTTATCACAGCAGAATGTAACTTTATCTCCGGTAGAGTTCTGATCAGGCATTAGCTCCGCCTCCTCTTTCTTTCTTTTTTTTTAAAGCTAAGGACCCAAAATCTACGTTTCTCTAACAGGGCTGCAAAAGAGGGGTTTGAGCAGTATGAGGCTACAACGGGTGAACAAAAAGCTTCACAGACATGTCTTGTCTATGTGTAACGGAGTTAAAAATGTGTAGACATAATTATTAGTTATAAATTACGATTTATAATAGGTTGTGAATGTTATTGTTATGAGATAGGGTAAACTGCTGAGGGTAAACTGTGCTAGGAATTGTGTTATAGTTCATTACAATTTAGTGTGGTAAACCGGCTATTTAAGTTTATGAAAGTGACGTATGTTGTTAAGTGTCAATTTGGGAATATTATTAACCCGTTTTTGTTAAGTTTCCACCGTAAGAAATTGTATGTTTGAGTGATATCTACGGTGTGGTTTTGGCGGGAAATAGACGCGATCTGCCATTTTCTTTGTTTACATGTCAACACTTCCTGATTTTTCTTTCTTTTCTTTTGTAAAGATGTGCAACGCGGATGCAAAGAGAATATTATTTTTGTATTTTGCATTATTACTTAAAAATAAGATTGTCTTGGTAATTTAATAATTTCTCAATTTATAAATAAATACTAGAAGACATTGAAGTGAGCGCTGCTGAGGATGTGCAACGCGGATGCAAAGAGAATATTATTTTTGTTCTCAGAATAAATGCCAGAAAAGACACCCAGATGCTTCGCTGTCGTTTCCTGATCGATAACAGGTCGCTTACGTTGTGACCCGTTACATATGGCCAGTGTTGTGCTAGTTACTGAAAACCAGTAACTAGTTACCATTACTAGTTACTTCATTTCAAAAGTAACTCAGTTACTTTACTGATTACTTACACCAAAAAGTAATGCGTTACTGTGAAAAGTAACGTTTTAGTTACTTAAACAAAGGGCTCCCATGAATGCCCTTATAGCCTTCATTTCAGTTTGTTATTGCATTGGAGAATAATACAATCTGTTGATCAACTTCACATGCATTATATGCATTATATGCAATCTGGATTGCATCGATATTAGCTGGCTTTCCATTTTTGTATATTCTTTCTCCAGGTAGTTGGAAAAGGTTTTCCGTCCCATATGCCGTGTGCCGCCCGGACATGGTATCATGCTAACTAGCTCCCTGAAAGCGGGTGACTCCACTGTAGCAATAGCCTGCATGTGTTCTACAACATACCGTGCAATGGCTTTATCGACTTTCCCCTGGATAGCAGTCCCTTGGTTAAAATCCAGCCGCTGTTGCTCAGGTGGAGGTGGAGTGGCGTCGGCTGAGTCTCTGTGGTCTTAGCTACTAGCTTCGTCCCAGCATGTTGTTTCTGCAGATGAGAGATCTGAATTACTGGTTTGGGAAGTAGATAGGCTCTTTGACCCGCCAGGACACAACTTACATTTAACAGAAACGTTCTTTTCTTTGTGCTCGACAAAAGTGAAATAGTGAGAATATCTCCAGGTGGAGAAACTAGACTTGAGCTCCGCCGCCGCCATTCGATAGTCTTGTTAGTAAACAACACAAACACGCCCACAGCCCGTCTCCGCATGTGACGCAGGAAGTATCTAAGTACATTTACTCAAGTACTTAAGTACAGTTCTCATCTCTGTTCGCCTGGCTGTTGACTATATAAAAAAAACTAACGGAGTAACGCACCATGTAGTAACGGTAACTGAGTTACTGAATTTAAATAGTAATGCGTTAGAGCAGTGGTTCTCAACTGGTGGGTCGCGACCCAAAAGTGGGTCGCGGACCCGTTTCGAGTGGGTCGCGGAAAAGGTGAAGAAAAAAAATTGAAAAAAAAAATTGGAAATTTTTTTTTTTTGGGAAAAAAGTCAAACTTTTATTTTGAAGGCCCGATGTTCTAACGCTGTGCATGCAGTAGGCGTTGGACTGGAAGCACCGGAGACCATAAACGGCTTTCAAAACGTCAGTCACGTAGTGATCATCTTCTCAATAAAATATCTTTGCTGATGTTTTCTCGAGTCTTCTGGCCAATCAGAATCAAGAGTGCTGCCGGAAGTCCCCACGGAGAATAAGTTAGCGGTAGAACTCTCCTTTATACATCCATGTTACAACTTCAGATAGAAATGAACACATAATGAAATATGACCCCCGGTCTGATGACTGACAGGTCACAGAACAATGGGGGCTATCTCCCCTTACCCACAATTTAAAGTAAGTCACACAGACTCTCTCCTCTTTGCTCTTCTCTCTGTGAGGAGCAGCAAGCTGTCAGAACAAAGTGAAACACAAACAATGGCATAAAATATTATTAATATGTCGGGTAGTGATAGATTTATTTATTTTCTTCTCAGAGTACCAGAATGCATAGTTTATGTTAGTATTTGTAAAAATCTCCTGGGGGAGAATCCCCCCAGACCCCCTGCTGGGGTTGGGTTTTCCGCATGTGCCTTTTTATATAGTTCAGCTTTGATTCCATCATCTCATTAAACCTTTTTTAAAAGCATACGTTAGTTCTGTGAAGGGATATAAGGGATATATGCACTGTACTTCACTTTAATTAATATTGTATCCTGCAAAGCGTATATATTACAGCACGATTTTTTGTTGAATAGATTTGAGTGCTTCAAAATGTTGGGTCGCGATTTACTGACCAAGTAAAAAGTGGGTCCCGAGGCCGGACCAGTTGAGAACCACTGCGTTAGAGTACTAGTTACTGCCAAAAATAACGGCGTTATATGGCCCTACAATATATTTAGCCAATATAGCATATAGGTCCACTTCAATGGGAAATAAACTATCATTTTATTTAATAAAAAACTAAAAGCTAAGCAAAGATCATTTAGAAAAATAAACGACACAAAAAAGCAACGGGCTTGTTGAAAGGACCGTTCCTTCCTTAACTTAATGAGAAACATCAAAGATCAAAAGGTGAGAACAAAACTAAGCACATTTAGAAAAATAAACAACACAAAAAGCGCAGAACAAACCAAAAATGAATGAAAGAAAAATAAAGAAATGCAGAGAAATGACACAAAGCTCGAGCTCCACTCAGTCTTTGGGAATGAGGATTTTTAAGGAAATGCATTCAATCCCAAAAAGCAAATAAAAGAACAGACGAGGGTTTGTGTTGAAATGTCTGTTCTCTTTATCATACTTTAATTATGCAGACGGCGGCTCTTCCATCTGTTCCATGGAGACTTCTTCATGGTTTCGCAGGAGAGGAAACAAAGAACAGATTTACAGCTAAATAAAGACAGCAGGAGATTTTCAGTGTTTCAACAACTGGATATATTTTATAACTTTAATACACCACTGTTTATATTATACTTGATATATATTGTAGTACAATTTGCAAATGTTTACCTTTACATAATATATTTAATTTAATTTGATCTTTTAGTGGAAATATATTTCAATGTCTTTCTTTGTATATATTATTTTAATGTATTAATTATTTTATTAGACATTTTACTTTAACTTCCTATCTTTGTACGTCTTTTTTATTTATTTGATCTTTTGTCGGACATTTAATTTGACTTATTAACTGTATATGTTAAATGTATATTTATATTTATTTGTATTAAACATCTTTCTACTCTGACATCGTATCTTTCTAGATATAAATATCGATATATATATGGATATTTTACTCCAACTTCTTAAGTTTATACTCCGTTACAAGTCCTGCATGAATAGGCCAACTTAAGTACATAAATATATGCAGCAAAATGTAGTTTAAAGGTGACCTATCATGCTATATTTGAATGATATAGTGTATGACCATACCTATATAAGGTATATTTATACATTTTATTTTTCAAAATACCAAACAGATCATTTTTTAGCCATGCCTCGTTTCGCTCATTTTCGCTTTATTCCAAACCTGCCTATGAAAATTCTGAGCAGCAGCTGACCACGCCCCCAGCAGAAGAGCCGGCGAGAGTCACGTTACCATGCTTGCTGTGATTACGAGTGTGGAATACACATGTCATCTCAGAGCAATGCATGTGTTCAAGCATATTATCAATTTGATCCAGAAACTGAAGCAGCGGAGGTTTTGGTGGAGGTGCAAACATCTCGGTTGCAGCAGGACGTTTCTGAATGGTTAGTTGACAAGCTGTTGTCCCTATTTATTTTTACTCTGTTACGATGCTTGCTACTTATTCCATTCATATTTTGGCTAATTAGCAAGAATGCAATGTGTACAGTTTGTAACTTAGAGTTTGTAACGCAAACACAGCGATACATATATATATTTATAAAGGGAGACATTCATATTTTCAGCATATATACAATGGCCTCATTGCGTTTAATAGTTTACAGTCCTTTTCTTCCAACATCGTGCAACAACCGTTGGAAAGTTCAATAACTTAGGGTGATAAAAAGTATAACTCCAACACCTCAGTTGTCAGCATTATGTGTTTCATGTGTTTTAAAAGCTCAGTTATTGACTTCTTTCTAAAGGGGTACATGTGCAACTTGCGCCACGATGCCTTCTGAACCGGAGCATGTGCTGCATGGAGATACCACACGTAACATTAGCTTCACTAAGTTGTCTGTTTAGAGAATACATTTTTCACATGTCATTCAATATATGTTTATCACACTAGGTGTAAAGACGGATGCAGGAACATGAGGACTCTGTAACCTGTGTGGTGGACCATCCTGGATTGGAGCCTGTGTGTCTAAATGTGTTCTGAATGCATTGAATATTTACAGAGCTGAACATGGTGGACTACAGTTGAGGCAAATAGAGCACTGAGTGGTTTGTTTGTTTTGACTGAAATTGTAAAACGAATGCTAATATTGTTCATGGAAATAAATACTGGTGTATATGGCTTTATGCAATCTTTCATTCTGTCATTGTACATGTACTATTATATACTACACAGCAATGGCATAACACACCCATGTGTACGACAACAAGTCCACACACAACCTTATGCTTTTGAAATCAGAATATTCTTTACCCATCCAAACATGAATAATCACGACACACTTGATATCAACTCGGAACTTTATTGTCAAAATCAACGGTTATTTGAATCAGGATCAGAGTGGTGATTCCGGCCTGCGTTGTCCTCTGATCCATGAAATGTCTATGTTAGGTTCAGACAGCAGCCAAATTGAACCGTGTAGCATACCCGGCGATGACCTCCTCCCTGTCAGGTTGCTCATAATGGTGCAGGGTCCACAAAGACTTGGTCGAAGATGAGGTCCTTTAAGTTGGCCACGTAGCCTGTGCAAGGTTAAAAAAAGCACAACAAAAAAAGTGGTTGAGATTAGTATATGCATGTCGTCAACAACAACATACCAGGGCTTTAGCTCCGTTTTACTCGTGGTGTGTGTCCCCTCGCATACATACATACAGTGTTGTATCCTAACACACCCCCATTTATATTCATGTGCGCAAACAAGTAAACATACAAAAGCTTTTCCATATAACGCTGCAAAAAACGGCATGTCTCATTAGCTTAGCGTAGCGTAGCGTAGCGTAGCTTAGCGTAGCTTAGCGTAGCTTAGCTTACAGATCGATGATATCTGATCGTTCTTACAGACTACAATCACAAAAGCTTTTACATAACGCTGGAAAAAACGGCACTTACCTCCAGAAGATTACGTTTGTTATTATAACTTACTCAATATGATTTTTTAGAGGATACAAAATACTAATACATAGGAGAATAAATACTTGTGTTATCGGCTAGGCTAGGCGTGGCTTTACAGCCTTCACACAGATCGCCATTACGGCAGTCTGAACATGTTCGCAAATGCCTGATAATTAAAATAAAAGACAAAGCAAAGACTGCGGAGCGTACAAAATAAAATGTTACAAGAACATATAAACACCTAACCGATTACTAGTTGGGTTTGAGGCGACATTGATACGGCGATGCTACATGCTACATACTACAAGCTAGATATAGCTTTATCAGGAAAAACACCGCTAAATAAAAACTTACAGCTTCAGAATTGGATGTGTCCTCACTGGCCTGGTCCCGGATGGTTGGTATTGATCCCGGGTGTAGCATTAGTTTGGAGGCATATCCGTGTTGGACTTGAGAGAAGTTCATAAACATGTCCGTGGTAAAATGTTTGGAACACACACACAGAAATCTGCCGGGGTCTTCTGGCACATGTCCCTTGAAAATGAAGTCTAGCAACAGATTATTTTCTTTTTGCACTGATGGCATTGCATGCAGTCCCCTGTTCCGAGTCTTGCAGCCAACAACAGCACAACGTTTAACTGGCTTAGACATCCTAGCAAGAGCAGGCAGAAACACAGATGTGACTGGGGTAGCCTGCCGATAGCCTATATGCGAATGAGAGGTTTGGCAATGCACGTGGCCGTGGCTCATTCCCCTGATAGGTGGAGAGTTGACCAATAAGCGGAGTACGTCTTTGTGACGTAGAAAAGTGTCGGAATGTGGATCCATTTTTTTCAGATCCGTTGCAGCCCCTTTTTTAGAGATTTGGCGAAGGAGGAAAATAGAGAGGGTTGTGTTTTCTGACACTTGGCGAGTTCCCTGGAACACCGGGGACACATAATCATGTATAAAAGACGTATAAAGGTGCATTTTGCATGATAGGTGCCCTTTAAGTATTAAAGGGGACCTATCATGCAAAATGGTGACACATGGTGATGGAGTCTTCTCTCCATCACCATGTGTCCCCGGTGTGTCCCCGGTGTGTCCCTGGTGTGTCGGGGAACTCACGCAGCGTCAGAAAGTAAAACCCTCTCTCTTTTCCTCCGTACCCAAATCTCTAAAAACGGGGAACAACGGAGCTGATCCAGATTTGCGTCCGATATGACGTAACATCTGAAATGTGGACCCACGGCCCAATCAGAAATGTTGCTATCAGAAACAATGCCCGACTGTTTTGGACGTAACATGGTCGGTGTTTACATTAGCATCGCTAACACTCGGAGCTAACCTGTACTGGAGAGCATGTGTGTGAAGAAGCAGGAAGTAAAAAGGAACTCACCTTGTGGTATAACCGGCAAGAGAGAAAGCCTTTGAGCTCCAGACTGTTTCAGATCCTTGATGATCCATGATATGGCGTTTCATCACGGCAGCATTTAGTTTAGACAGTAGCTGCCGGGTCCCGCATGAGCTCAGACCCCTCCTCTTTAAAGCTTTATACCCAAATCAGCACTTTTGAATCAGGAAGTGAGAATGGGTGATCTGTTTGGTATTTTGAGCAAAACACAAAACAGTTTTTTATATATTTGTATATATCTGAGACCTATGCTATTGCCTAAAAATAGCATGATTAAAAAAAGTACTGATTGAGATGTTATTAAATGTGACATCCTTCTCCTTTAACCTTCATAAAGAAATTAGTTCATCATTGTAATTAAATCATGTGACGTGTAAAAGCTTTTTTTACACTATTCATTGTGTACAATATTTATCTCACTTGTAACGAAATCTGCCAAATGATTGTTGTGAAGTAAAAGGTACAATATTTCCCTAAAATAAAGTACAAATACCTCTAACTTTCTTGCACCCCATGAAAAGCTTCCCTCAGTGGACTGAGCTGACCTGTTGGGAATGAGCCAGATCAAATTCAAATGAGAGAAACTTATCTAAATGAAATTCATGGAGCTGTCAAGCTATGGAACATTTGTCACTCAGGAGACAGAGATAAGCATCCATTGGTTATCATTTAAAAGGTATTTCATCACAGTACAGACACATGTCGGGTACAGTTGTCATCGTTCATTAAATCCAACTTTTTTTCTATTTTCCATTCGGAGAAACGAGCTGCCGTTTCAGAAACAATGCAAATCAAAATCACGCCAGAAATGGTTTATAATGTGAAATGAAACGGTTAGACCTGTGTGATACTTATGGACCCACTGTATGTGATTCTGGAAGTAACTATAAGTTCATGGATAGTTTACATACAATTCATTATTGTAGGTATCATTACATTACCTGTCACTACAGCGACTTTGATTTATTGTGCATTCCTAGTTAATAAAACATAATTATGAATATTCTTTTTGACTCAAATGTCAATATGTTAAAGGTATCTTTGTAGAGCTGCTGCGATATGTTTGAACTGTTATAATTTAATTTAGCATATGTTTATTACATGTCACTGAGACACTTTTATCCAAAGCAACTTATATTCAATACTGTATGCCAGTGGTTCCCAAACGTTTTCAGTCGGGCCCCCCTTGGGTAATTGGAAATATTTAACCCCAACCCGGTTCCCATCTATATCGGTAGGATTTATTGTATATTGTTATAAAAACATTACATTTTCTCTGCTGATAATAAGAAGATATAAAAGATCCAACTATACTTTTATATTTTATTATGGATTACACATGAACAAAAGTGCTTGTAATACTGTGAATTAATTTGGCCTAATTAAAACTAGCAAGCCTTCTTCCCTGGGTAGTAGATTTTTAAATTCAAATTTCTTTAAGGACAATATATTAATTAACTACTATTTCTACTGCAGGTTGCAAACGATCACTTTACCATTCCTATTCCACACATAGTCTATCAATGACTTGTGTGTGCTTGCTTCCCCTCGCAGATCTTCTCAAAGCGGGGCTGTTGTTTTGAGATTGCCACTTTCAGGTCATTCTCAATGTTCAGCTTTGATCTGTATTTCGTTTTGATGGCAGCAAGAAAAGCCTCTCTCACACAAGTAGGATGTTGCAAAAGGCAGCATTAGCCCACAGCTCTCTGATCAATGAGATCTTTTCGAGCAGTGTTTGTTTACAATGGAATAATAATAATAATAATACATTTGATTTATATAGCACACTTTAAAAACAAAGCTAAAAGGAGAAAATAATACAATTAAAATAAATCTCGCGCCCCCCTGCAGTACCTCCGCGAGCCACCAGGTTTCGCGCCCCACAGTTTGAAAACCACTGCTGTATGCAATCCCCACAGGAGCAATTTGGGGGGAAGTGTCTTGCCCAGGGACACAAAGAGATGCTGACTAAAGTGGGACTCAAACTTGCTCTCTCTGATCTGAAGAGAAGCACACTACTCCACTGAGCCACAGCCTCCCCTTGTTAATAAAAACGATGTTAGCTAGCTAGCTTACAGCAGATCTGAAATAGTATCGGAAGGAATCATGTTGTTGTCATTGTTAAAATAAGTAGGTTTCCAACAACAGAGACATTTGGCCATCTTTAAAATTAATAATTAAGTACTCCGGTCCCAGCTGTGTGCGTCACTTTTTTGTGTCCCCTGGAAACAGTTTCTTGCAGCGTTTTGTTTTGTAAACGCTGCCCAAGTTTTGTCAAGTTGGTGAATGTGTTCTAAATGCTGCACGTGTGCTGTCAAGTTGGTGAAGATGTTTCTTTATTTGCATTGTTTTTGAAGCTGCAGCGTGTCTCGGGCCCTTGTAGCGCACTTGCACCAGTCAGCCACCATATCATTACTTTATGTTGAGAGCCAAATTGTACCACGGCAATTCTAGTCAACATCTCAATATGTCCTCCCATCATGCCTCCTGTTGTGCGTACCGCAATCTGGTGGCTTGCTGGGAAACTGCAGAGTCCTGTGGTGTTATCAGCCAGGAAATACATAAACAGACAAACAAAATAAAATGTTTGACTGCAAGACACAGATATGGAAAATGGGAATGTGCATGGGTCGTAGAAAGTAATTCATGAGAGATGTTTGTTGGATGGATCACATCAGGAGGTCCTTATTTCAGAACATCATGAGAACTGATTTCATCACACGATGAAACACGATAGTCTGTTTTAGGTTTGAAGTGGTTTGACCTTCACTGTGGTCATTACCTCCTTTATGTGAAGATAATGAATACAGCTCATGTTCTCATATAAGCCTGAGGGTGCAGCAATCAGTGCTATAACCCAGAAGTGAGTCAGCATTTTAGCCCTTCCTGCTGCCTCGTCTGGAAGTCTATGGTTTTTTTAATGTGTTTTTGTTTGTTAGTTATAAGGTCTGTGGTTTACAAAAGCTGAAGATATTTTCAAATGTTTTTCTACGACATCAAATACGTCAGTAAATACCCCACTGTTGAATTTAAAAACAGTGGTTGCAAACAGGTGTCTGAATGAGACGACTAAACGTCATAAGCCAACATTAGCCGCCTTTAGCTTAGCGGTGGTGACGTGAAGTCATGTGACCGTGCTGTAGTTCCTTTATAGCCCAACATTAGCTGCCTTTAGCTTAGCGGTGGTGAGGTGAAGTCATGTGACCGTGCTGTAGTTCCTTTATAGCCCAACATTAGCTGCCTTTAGCTTAGCGGTGGTGACTTGAAGTCATGTGACCGTGCTGTAGTTCCTTTATAGCCCAACATTAGCCTCCTTTAGCTTAGCGGTGGTGACGTGAAGTCATGTGACCGTGCTGTAGTTCCTTTATAGCCCAACATTAGCTGCCTTTAGCTTAGCGGTGGTGACATGAAGTCATGTGACCGTGCTGTAGTTCCTTTATAGCCCAACATTAGCCTCCTTTAGCTTAGCGGTGGTGACGTGAAGTCAGCTTCCTTTAGCTTAGCGGTGGTGACATGAAGTCATGTGACCGTGCTGTAGTTCCTTTATAGCCCAACATTAGCTGCCTTTAGCTTAGCGGTGGTGACGTGAAGTCATCTGACCGTGCTGTAGTTCCTTTATAGCCCAACATTAGCTGCCTTTAGCTTAGCGGTGGTGACGTGAAGTCATGTGACCGTGCTGTAGTTCCTTTATAGCCCAACATTAGCCACCTCCTGTAGTTCCTTTATAGCCCAACATTAGCTGCCTTTAGCTTAGCGGTGTTGACGTGAAGTCATGTGACCGTGCTGTAGTTCCTTTATAGCCCAACATTAGCCACCTCCTGTAGTTCCTTTATAGCCCAACATTAGCCACCTTTAGCTTAGCGGTGGTGACGTGAAGTCAGCTTCCTTTAGCTTAGCGGTGGTGACATGAAGTCATGTGACCGTGCTGTAGTTCCTTTATAGCCCAACATTAGCTGCCTTTAGCTTAGCGGTGGTGACGTGAAGTCATCTGACCGTGCTGTAGTTCCTTTATAGCCCAACATTAGCTGCCTTTAGCTTAGCGGTGGTGACGTGAAGTCATGTGACCGTGCTGTAGTTCCTTTATAGCCCAACATTAGCCACCTCCTGTAGTTCCTTTATAGCCCAACATTAGCTGCCTTTAGCTTAGCGGTGGTGACGTGAAGTCATGTGACCGTGCTGTAGTTCCTTTATAGCCCAACATTAGCCTCCTTTAGCTTAGCGGTGGTGACGTGAAGTCATGTGACCGTGCTGTAGTTCCTTTATAGCCCAACATTAGCCACCTTTAGCTTAGCGGTGGTGACGTGAAGTCATGTGACCGTGCTGTAGTTCCTTTATAGCCCAACATTAGCCTCCTTTAGCTTAGCGGTAGTGACGTGAAGTCATGTGACCGTGCTGTAGTTCCTTTATAGCCCAACATTAGCTGCCTTTAGCTTAGCGGTGTTGACGTGAAGTCATGTGACCGTGCTGTAGTTCCTTTTTAGCCCAACATTAGCCCCCTTTAGCTTAGCGGTGTTGACGTGAAGTCATGTGACCGTGCTGTAGTTCCTTTATAGCCCAACATTAGCTGCCTTTAGCTTAGCGGTGGTGACGTGAAGTCATGTGACCGTGCTGTAGTTCCTTTATAGCCCAACATTAGCCTCCTTTAGCTTAGCGGTGTTGACGTGAAGTCATGTGACCGTGATGTAATACATTATCTCAATGTTTAGTTGTGATGGATTAAAACCTATGATGAAATATACCTTGATTCTTCAATAATTTATGTTTTCTGTCTCAGGGATCGGAGTTTTGTCATGAATTATTTAAGTAGGGAACAGCTGTGATGGCCGAGTGGTTAAGGCGTTGGACTCGAAATCCAATGGGGTTTCCCCGCGCAGGTTCAAACCCTGCTCACAGTGCCTGAAAATGTTTGCATATTTAAACCTTGCTTCAAATGAAAAAGGAGTGAAGATTGCAGAACATTTGAAAGTTAAAGAAAAATTAAATAAATATGCCTCATTGCACAGGAAAAAGACACACTTTAGATTGTTGACAGAAAATGGGACTTTCCCATCAGGCTTTATGAGGGCACAGGCAGGGCCGGACTGGGACAATAAATCAGGCCGGGAATGATACACCCAGCCAGGCCACTACCAGTTTTTTGTGCCATTTTGCTGGATTTATTTGTCAATATTTACAGCGTTGCTGCCTGTAGTGATGGCCCTCTAAATCTACAACCCAAAAATAAACATATGAGATGGGTTACTATTTAAAAAAAAGTACAAATCTATTTAGGAACCTATGTGAACATATTTTAAGTGGACGTGGACCTCAAATCCTCTAGGGGGGTCCGGGGAATGCCCCCCGGGTACGATTTTTTTTTTTTTAAATGTTGGACTTAAATGCATCAATCTGGTGCACTTTGAGGGGGAAATAAAGAGACTACACCCATATGAAACAGAACTGTATACATTTAAATAATCATAAGAAGATTCGTCCCCAGCTGACCCAGAAAGCCACCCAGGTTCTGGTCCAGGCTCTCGTCATCTCACGCCTAGACTACTGCAACTCCCTCCTGGCTGGTCTACCTGCATGTGCCATCCGACCTCTTCAGCTCATCCAGAATGCAGCGGCTCGTCTGGTCTTCAACCTTCCAAAATTTTCCCACACCACTCCGCTCCTTCGCTCCCTTCACTGGCTCCCGGTAACTGCTAGAATCCACTTCAAGACACTAGTACTTGCATACCATGCTGCGAATGGATCTGGCCCTTCCTACATCCAGGACATGGTTAAACTGTACACCCCAGCGCGTGCACTACGCTCGGCATCAGCCAAACGACTCGCTGCACCCTCGCTGCGAGGGGGACCCAAGTTCCCATCAGCAAAAACACGTGGGTTTGCTATCCTGGCTCCAAGATGGTGGAATGAGCTCCCCATTGACATCAGGACGGCAGAAAGCCTGCACATCTTCCGGCGCAGACTGAAAACTCATCTCTTTAGATTCCACTTCGAGCGATAGAATTACTATCAAAGCACTTATATACTAACATAGGACTGGCTTATCTATAGCCAGCTGACAAAGCACTTATATACTAACATAGGACTGGCCTATCTATAGCCAGCTGAGTAGCACTTGAAATGTGTGGCTCTATGATACCTGTTGTACTTATATGATTCTGTTTTTCTTCTGGGCTGTGTCTTCCTGGTCGTATGTACTTATTGTAAGTCGCTTTGGACAAAAGCGTCTGCTAAATGCAATGTAATGTAATGTAATGTAATCATAAAATCATAAGTATATGGCCATAACCAATAACATGCCATATCCAATATGAAAACACATTGAAACTTGTTTATTTATTTGTTTTTGGTTCATTTATAGTTGTGAGTGTGTCTGTGCTCCTGAACCAGCCTCTCCTGTCTCCCTCCTCTCCCTCCTCTCCCCCTGCTCCTCTTTGAGGCAGCAGCAAAGACTAGTTTTAGCTCTCAACAAGTTTTAAAAGTGTATCTTACCTTTTTTCACCAAGTTAACGTTTTTTTTATTATTATTCATCCATATTTTACTCATCACTACCCCCTCAAATGGAAATATGTGTTTACATAAATGGTGACCAAACCGTTTGAGACCCACAGAGAACTTAGACTAAGTTAACTATCTAAACACTCAGCGTCCTGTACCTCACCTGAGCTGTAGTTATCAGTCTTTCAGTCTGACTGGAGAGGACTCTCCTCCACCTTGTTGTTGAAAAAGCTCCTTATATCCGTTAGCGCAGCTAGCTAGCACCAGATGCTAACAACAACAATACACGTAACCGGTGCGTGCGCTTTATCTCACTCGCTCGCGCCACACATACACACACCCTCCCGAGCTTGAATGACACACAGAGACCAATCGAGGGCATTAGTATGATCTGTATGAAAGTGGGCATGTCGGCAGGCCACATCATGTAGACAGCCAGTCACCCTCTGTGAGGCAGAGTCAGACCCACATTTGCGCAGTGTTGCGTTCACAATACATACAAAAAATATCCTCAGGCCAGCAGGCCACTTAGCAGGCCAGGCCATCGGGAAACCTCCCGGTCCTCCCGATGGCCAGTCCGGGCCTGGGCACAGGTGATAGTGGATGCGCTTAGGGAAATATGAGGTAATGTATTTAGGGACAGCTGAACGTATGATGAAGGAAATTAAAGATGGAATGCCGAGTGAATGGTTAACAATGATTGAGAGTGAGATCGTTATAGGAAAGGCGAGTGTGGTTGATTTATATGTGTGGAAAGAGGATGTCAATGTTGAAATAGAAAATGTTAAAACAAAAAATATGTATAAATGGTTAAAAGGGGATGTTATTAGAAGACCTGCATCAGAAAGAGTATGGACGAGTGTTGTGAACGGTCTTAGTGGCAGAAGAACGTGGGAGAATGTGAACATGAAATGGAACAGAATTGAATGTGAGCATTTTGTTGAGGTATAATTGGGTGTTTAACAACCTGATCATTAGTCAATTTGATGCAACTGTTGAGAGAGAGTGTGATGTGTGTCGAGACCAGGTTGAAACATGTTTGCATGAGTTTGTTGAATGTAGCTTGTTTTTTGGAAGGATGAAAGGGTTAATGGTAGATGTTGGAATGAATGGGATGTGAGAGAAATGGACTGGAAGGAGCTGTGGCTGTTTGGTGTGACTGAGAAGAAGGATGAATGCAATGTGAATCTAGTAAGCTATGTTCTGAGCCACGCCAGGCGTGCGGGCCAGATAAGGAGGAACATTGCCCATTTCGAGGGTAACCTGTCTGACGTGTGGCACGTAATGGAGAGGACAACAAAAAGAGACATAAACCTTGTTCTCATACACGTGAAAAAGGACATATTTTGCGAGGTAAATGGCAGCACATTAATTGAGCTGGATGAGGAGGGAGCTCTGTGGTTCAACTTTGAAAAATGACATGAGACAATATTTTTCAGTGAAAAACGGACAGTTTATGTTTTGATTTGATTTGATTCAGTTTGGTTTGTTTTTCTTGTTTATTGGTTTGTCTCTCCAACACGTCGATCAGCAGCTTTTCAGTAGCTCGCCGCTCGATTATCGATTATAGCGTTGTACGGTTGCTTCTTGATTTTTCGGCCGCGGCTGGACAATAACTTTTTTTTCATTTTAGAATTACACGAATATGAAATTGGCCGGTGACGCAGAGATCAACAGGTCAGGAACACACGTGACAGCGGCACAGCGACACCACACACGGAGCAGTCTGCTTTCTCCAGCAACACCAGTCCAGAACCAACAGCAGAATGACCCGCTCTGAATCAGGCGGTGTCGCTGCGGCTCAGAGACACACAGGGAGGGATTTGTGTTTTTGAAAAACACTCGTTATCGTCATGTCAGGTTTTTGGTGGATTCAATCAAGTCTTGGATTGCAGAGTATGAATGTCCTCTTGCTATTTTCAGTTGATAAATACTTGTGTAAAGTTTGTGAAGGCAGGAGGAAAGCTTCCGCGATCACCGTCTCCTCTCCGTTCCACCAAACCCCGCCCTGAAAATAATGAGTGACAGGCTGATAGTGACCCGATTATTATTCACTTAATCACTGATTGCGATGATGAAGCTAATTTAGTCTCATACATTCATTGGATTTATGTAACAGTAAGACAGAGAATAAGTGTGCACCCACATGCACTATTTTAGTTTTTATAATGCTGTTGTAAATACTCCCTTTTTTAACAGAAGGCCGTTGCTAGAAGCTGCAGCTAGACTGCAGAAGTATTAGTTTTTGAGGATGGAACAATTTCACACAGAGATATAGGGAGGCTAGACCTAACAGTTCATTTATTATGGTTTATAATTTCATGTCAAGACGAAGAAGAAGAAGAAGAAGAAGAAGAAGAAGAAGAAGAAGAAGAAGAAGAAGAAGAAGAAGAAGAAGAAGAAGAAGAAGAAGAAGAAGAAGAAGAAGAAGAAGAAGAAGAAGAAGAAGAAGAAGAAGAAGAAGAAGAAGAAGAAGAAGAAGACGAAGAAGATGAAAAAGATGGCTGAACTGTTCAGTGTCAATCCTGAGATGGAGATGCAGGTTATACATCTCCAAAATCATGTTCAGCTTAAGTCTCAGCAAAACTGACAACATTTCTGGAGCCTTGTAGACCCAGAAAACTATAAAAACATTCACCAAGCAGCCCTGAACACGTCTGCTTTATTTGGTTCTGTTCTACAGACCTTTGTGAAGCAGCTTTTTCTGACATGAATGTCATGAAATCTAAATACAGAACAAGACTGACTGATTAACATTTAAATGACTCTATTAGAGTGAACCTAAGTGGGTACACTCCAGCATACACCTCTATGGTGGACTCCATGCTGCGCCATTCATCTCACTAACTGTAAAAAAGAGTGAATGCACTTATTTGACCATAAGTGCATAAGATGCTTGTCAGGTGGTGATTAAGGACATGTGTGTGAATGTTCAGTGATGTACTCACTATGTGGGCCATAATAATATGTTTTCGTTTTCTTGGACCTTGATGTGAAGTTAAGATTTGTGATAAGCTTTAGGTATTGCAATTTCGTACGTGTACAAAAGTATAGCTTAATTCAACTGATGAGGGCTATGTGAAGAAATGTAAGCGATGTGATGCAAGTAGCTCTCAGATGAAGAAAGGTTGGAGACCCCTGGTTTATGAAGCTATATGGTATATTAAATGTGTCTTTGTTATATGCTGTAAGTACTTTATGTGATTGTGATGAACTGTTAAATGTCTATTTTTGATAATAAAAGATAAAAATAATTAAAAAAGGCGTTGGACTCGAAATCCAATGGGGTTTCCCCGCGCAGGTTCAAACCCTGCTCACAGCGTCTGAAAAAGTTTACATATTTAAACGTTGCTTCAATTGAAAAGGGGGAGACGATTGCTGAACATGAGTCCTGCTTAGCTAGAGAAAATGTGAAGCATTACTGTTGTGCACCGACAGACATGTTGAGATTTATGTTGTTTTTTGGTTGTATTGTCTTCCACTTCCTGTTTTGTTTTGTCACTCACCGTTTACCTGTCATTCCAGACTCATCAGCACCAGCACCAGCCCTGATTGTTTTCACCTGTCACCCCTTCTGTGTCTCCTGTGCTCATCAGCGTCAGCCCCGCCCTGATTGTTCCCACCTGTGTTTTATTGTCATGTGTTTAAATCCCCCTGTTCCCTGTCAGTTCGTCTTGTCTCTTGCCACGGTCAGGTCTATGCTCTTTTTGTGCTCTCGTAAAGTTTTGATCCTCACTACGTGAGCGCTTTCTTTTTGTTCTCATTTTTGTCATCTCAGCTAGAGATTTGATAGTGACCATTTTTTTCTTACAAATACTTTACCTCTGTCTCCCGGGTCGTGCAGTTGGGTCCTACCTCCTAAGTGTCTGAGTTCTTAATTACATTTGAAAGTTAAAGAAAAATGAAATAACTGCCTCATTGCACAGACAAACTTTAGATTGTTGACATATTTCTACAAAATAAAATGGGACTTTTCCATTGGACTTTGGAACATAAAGGTGAGTTTTGATTTGTTGATTTGAACATTGTGAGTTTGGGGAAATCACGGATGTGTTTGGGGAGTGACATCACACTACCACCGCTAAGCTAAAGGTGGCTAATGTTTGGCGTGATGACGTTTAGTCGTCCCATTAAAACACTTGTTAGAAATCGCCATTTTTTTTATCTACTAGTGGGGTATTTCCGAACGTATCTTTGTGTGCTAGAATGCTTTCTAATTTATGGGTTAAAGGACTCATTCCTGCACCACTATAGCGTTCTCCTAAACTGTTAAGCCCGAGAGACCCCAGTAACGGGGCCTCCTGCAATATCTTGCAGAAAACAGTGTCTGAGGTCATGTTCATTTAATAAACTATGAATGTGTTATATCCATGTAATGGAAAGAAACTCATCTAACTGATCATTTTCATTTTTTTTTCAAAAAAACCCCCACAATGCTAACGCTGAGCCTCTGAATTAGCAACGAGCGAAAAATGCTAACAGATGACTGCACCGAAATTCACTCACAAAACCTTATTATTTATCTTTGCTGCACATCTCAACCCATCGTTTCACATCGTGAGGAGACACAGAATCGATGGGTACCCTCATCATCACTCAATTATACGAACTCTCGGAGATAATAACAAGAACAGACATCAAAACATGTGGAGCTAGGTAGCTAAAAACGCTAACATGGCTCACCTGTGTGGTAGTCTGGTCAAAAGTGGTCTTCAATGGCATTAAAACGATAAAAACGCTGCTGAAGTTAATCCATAGGTTAATCCAATCTGTCTGTGTCCCTTTGAATGATTTCTGATAATCCATCAGCAATAAACCTGCTTTTCCGTTTCTAGATGTCAGAGCTAGAAATAGCTTCACTCTGTTGCAAAACTGTGTGCACGAAGACCCCACCTTTTTGTTTTAGCATGTGAGTGAGTGGGGAGATTCCCCTTCGATTCTATTGGCTCTAACGGTCAGAAAGAGATGTCAATCACCAAAATCGACCAATGGGTTCCAGAGAAACGGTAAAACCCCCATTTCCACCCAAATCACCTCAGAGGTGGAGTTTTTTTGCTAAATCTGTCTAAAAAGGTCAAATGTCACTTGTTTTGCATCAATCTTGATACAGGGTACTTATTATGTGTTGTAGTTTGGATTCCTAAAGCTTTTAGTCTACTAACCCATCATGCAAGGGTAGTTTTCACTATAAGTAAAAAATAATGGACAGACACTATAATTTACAGTTTTTTACTATGTTCAATCTGAATTTTCTTTAGAATAAAAACATTTATATTGATTCTGACTGTTCTACATCCAACTCACAGGTTCATCCTTACTTTGAGGAAAAAGATTATTAATTTAACCCTTTTAGAAGATATGGTCATTTGTTCTGGGAATGTCATTTTTGAGCCTGAGACCTGAAAAACAGGCTCAGGGCTAAACAGGTTAAGAAATTAACACTCTATTTTATTTCAGTTTCTCCTCCGTGTTTGTAAAGGCTCATTTGATCTCTCATCAGGCCGGCCCCTCTCCTCCATTGAGGTTTGAGGTGTCAGCTCCCTGCACCATTACAGACCTCTGTGGTGATAAGAAGGGAGAGATAATCTTTAAATGAATTGCTCCCAAAATGATAATAGTTTCCAGAGGACTGTCATGAAATACTTTAATAGTAGATTTGACCATTGCTTTCCACAGAGCACTGCAGAGCCTTCCTGGGCGAATGCTGTCATTATGGCTTCATCTGAGAAATGCCTTTTAAAAATGAACGCTGTGATCACACGTACGTTAAAATGTCAAGTGACTGAGCTTTGTGCACGGGGAGATTTTAAGATCAAGAAGGAAACACTTTTATTTTCATTAACATAGATGTAGTTTCCTCAAACTTCAAGGACAGTTTAAGTAGAAATTGGGTCTTATTTTCATGTCTTTGTCCATTTTTTAAAACCATTTATTTATAAAGCGAGGCTTCGTTTGTCATCAATGACGTCACTGGCTTAAAACGATGGCCGTTTCTCAATCGCGAGGATGCTTCCGAGTCACTTGCTTCAGAAGCTAGGCAAGAATCCTCACTGGCATTCGGAAAACGCAGAGTGGAACAGGCTAGCAAGTGTGCAGGTGTGCGTCATCTGAGAAGCCCCGCCTTATAATTTCCGCCACAGATTTGGGGAAATTGGTTTTCAAAGCATTGTGGGGATTTGAGGGACGCGAAGTCTACCCATGTGCAGCCTCGAAATTACCCCCAAACCAAGGACGCGGCCTCAGTTGAATTCCAAGTATGCTGGAGATTGGAACAGTCCTTCGGTGGCACTCGATGACGTAGCATCCTTGAAATATTGGCTTGGAAGCCAGTTTCCTCGAGATTGAGAAACAGCCGATACCTCAATACAAGCTTCACCAAAAACTTCCTGGATTACTCGAACCACGCTCCGAAGCCTCGGCGCAGTAACATCACTACTCCTGTGTTTTCTACATCTTCCCGGTTTGTTTCTAGTTTGCTACTTTCCTTTTGATTTAACCTCGCCTGCTCCTACAGTTTATTTAGTACCAGCTTTTATTTTAACAAAGCTTGCTTTTTGTTCCACTCTTACACCTGCCTCCCCTGTTTAATACTGCATTTGGGTCACGCCCTCCTTACCCCCTACGACATATATAAATAGTAACATTAATAATTGAAAATATACATTATTCTAAAGATGTACAGTACAGAAATAGGGAAGTAAAATAGAGCAGTAAAAGAAATAGTGCAACCACGGTCCAGGCAAAATGCAGGAAAAGGTAAATTATGTACATTTTCGATGGAGTACACAGACAGCTTTTTGGGAGCATGACACTTTCCATGCAAGGTGACAGAGAGAAATATAACGGTGAATAAAATCCACAACCTTCAGACTGAGAGAGCACAAGTTAACCACTTTATACAGGGACATGCAGACAGAAACAAATACTTCACCCTCCTCTCCGGGCTCCTGAAGAGAGAGGGTAAACACAGATGATGAAATCTATGAAAGCCGTGAGGACACGGACACCGGGGAACAGAAGAGCAGAATATATACGGAATAGCATTATCTTCTTCTGCATGCCCTTGTCAGGCTGACTCCCATCAGCACCTTCAGGGGTGGTAGAAAAATATCACTGTTCCCCGGCTTGAGCTTCAATCTCAGGATCCATGTGTTTATTATGCTCTCCAGAAAGGAAGTAGTCATCACATACAGAGCATCAACTAGTTCCTGAACAGTGTCCTTCACATGCTGATATCCAAGAGAGGGAGTTACACAGTCACAAGATGGAGGAATAGAAAGCAGTACATCCTGTCATGTACAACATTCTCAAAATTCTGACATTTTCTCAAAATCCTGACTTTTTCTAAAAAAAAATTACTTTTTCTCAAAATCACAAAATTCTGACTTTTTCTCAAAAATCTATTTTTTTTTTACTTTTTCTCGAAATTCTGACTTTTCCTCAACATCTCAAAAACTCTGACTTTTTCTGAATATTTAATGTTAATAATCCCTCGTCACCTTCAATCTCAGGATCCATGTATCTGTGATCCTCTCCAGAATGGAAGGAGTCATCACATACAGAGACTAGTTCCTGAACAGTGTCCTTCACATGCTGATCTCCAAGAGAGGGAGTTACACAGTCACAAGATGGAGGAATGGAAAGCAGTACATCCTGTCATGTACAACATTCTCAAAATTCTGACTTTTTCTAAAAATCTCAAAATTCTGACTTTTTCTAAAATTCTCAAAATTCTGACTTTTTCAAAACATCTAAAAGGAATCTGACTTTTTCTCAAAATTCTGACTTTTTTCTCAAAATCTCAAAATTCTGACTTTTTTCTCAAAATTCTGACTTTTTCTAAAAATCTAAAAAAAAAAATGTACTTTTTCTCAAAAATTCGGACTTTTTCTCAAAATGTTGACTTTTTCTCAAAAATCTAATTTTTTTACTTTTTCTCGAAATTCTGACTTTTTCTCAACATCTCAAAAACTCTGACTTTTTCTGAATACTTCATGTTAATAATCCCTCGTCACCTTGAATCTCAGGATCCATGTATCTGTGATCCTCTCCAGAATGGAAGTAGTCATCACATACAGAGCATCAACTAGTTCCTGAGCAGTGTCCTTCACATGCTGATCTCCAAGAGAGGGAGTTACACAGTCACAAGATGGAGGAATAGAAAGCAGTATTCAATGTTTACTTCAGATTAGCTCCACGTCAGAAATGAGCATGCTTGATGTCTCTCTCCATAGAGGCTGAATCATCATGTTAATCACATAGCTATCATCTGCCTCAAACAGTCCTGATGCTCTTCTAGGTAATCACACATCCTGTCATGTTCACAGCTACAGTTGTGATACCTTAGTTAGCATGCTACTCTCATGTTGGAAGAGTGCATTTCATATTCTAGTATTACGGTCTCACGGTGTGTCGGCATCTTTTGGCACGACGCCTACATAATAGAGGGCAGATCCGACCGGGGGACTGGCAGCCACCCGGTGAAGTGGAACTGAAAGAGAGGAGGAGGGCAGGGGGTGTTTTGAAGAGTGGGCAGAGTGAGTTACTGACTCCATGACAGCCTGACATTGACAGGCTTCAGCTGCCGACACAGATTCCCCCCCCCCCCCCCGCTGGAAACACCAACGCTTTGAATTTCATCACTTCCCTTCCTGACTAAATGCACAGTTTGTTTGATGCAATACTTCAATCCATCGATGCATGTCTGGGTCAAGGCTGTGGTGGAAGAAGAACTCCGATTTTAAAGAGGCCACATTCTGCTCTCTGGGGTAAATGGTCTGTAAAAGCTGAAATCCCCTCCATTAGAGTTTACATCCTGGACATAGTGACATCATTTTGTAACACTCGTGCTTCTATTGGCTAGCAGTCCAACACATTGTATACGTGATAGGCTAAGGGGCGGGACATCTCTAAGCGGTTGACCAATCACAACACGGCCGGCCAGCTAACCAATCAGAGCAGACTGGGCTCTGGTTTCAGACAGAGGGTGAAAAGAGGTGCTGCAGCACAGACAGTATGAGAAGAATGAAGAGCTTTTTGAACATTAAAGCACGGAGACATGTAGAGACACTACATACTGATATACACCTGAACATCAGCAGGAGAGGACTCTTTAAAGTAGAGACACTACATACTGATATACACCTGAACATCAGCAGGAGAGGACTCTTTAAAGTAGAGACACTACATACTGATATACACCTGAACATCAGCAGGAGAGGACTCTTTAAAGTAGAGACACTACATACTGATATACACCTGAACATCAGCAGGAGAGGACTCTTTAAAGTAGAGACACTACATACTGGTATACACCTGAACATCAGCAGGAGAGGACTCTTTAAAGTAGAGACACTACATACTGGTATACAACTGAACATCAGCAGGAGAGGACTCTTTAAAGTAGAGACACTACATACTGATATACACCTGAACATCAGCAGGAGAGGACTCTTTAAAGTAGAGACACTACATACTGATATACTCCTGAACATCAGCAGGAGAGGACTCTTTAAAGTAGAGACACTACATACTGATATACACCTGAACATCAGCAGGAGAGGACTCTTTAAAGTAGAGACACTACATACTGATATACACCTGAACATCAGCAGGAGAGGACTCTTTAAAGTAGAGACACTACATACTGATATACACCTGAACATCAGCAGGAGAGGACTCTTTAAAGTAGAGACACTACATACTGGTATACACCTGAACATCAGCAGGAGAGGACTCTTTAAAGTAGAGACACTACATACTGGTATACAACTGAACATCAGCAGGAGAGGACTCTTTAAAGTAGAGACACTACATACTGATATACACCTGAACATCAGCAGGAGAGGACTCTTTAAAGTAGAGACACTACATACTGATATACTCCTGAACATCAGCAGGAGAGGACTCTTTAAAGTAGAGACACTACATACTGATATACACCTGAACATCAGCAGGAGAGGACTCTTTAAAGTAGAGACACTACATACTGATATACACCTGAACATCAGCAGGAGAGGACTCTTTAAAGTAGAGACACTACATACTGATATACTCCTGAACATCAGCAGGAGAGGACTCTTTAAAGTAGAGACACTACCTACTGATATACACCTGAACATCAGCAGGAGAGGACTCTTTAAAGTAGAGACACGACATACTGATATACACCTGAACATCAGCAGGAGAGGACTCTTTAAAGTAGAGACACTACATACTGATATACACCTGAACATCAGCAGGAGAGGACTCTTTAAAGTAGAGACACTACATACTGATATACACCTGAACATCAGCAGGAGAGGACTCTTTAAAGTAGAGACACTACATACTGATATACACCTGAACATCAGCAGGAGAGGACTCTTTAAAGTAGAGACACTACATACTGATATCAACCTGCCAAAAACAAGTTTCTGCTTCAATTTCTAATGATTTCAGCGCTTTTCAGAAAAGTTGAAATATATTATAAACGACGTTGAGAGTGGTCACAGGAAAAGGTGGAGGGTTTGGAAAGAAGACACTACTGTAGGTGCCGTGCTTTTTTACAAGGGGACCGCATGTGATGGGATGCGCCCTCTACTGTTTGAAAGCAATATAAAAATGCCATGTTGTTTTAATAATACTAATGCAGATAGTAATGGATCTCTGTCATTCACTGGGTAATGAGCCTCTTCAGAGTAAACATGTCCGAACAACATCTTTGAGAGCTTGTTTGGTCGTGACGGTCGACTCTTGCAGACACTTTAAAGTTTAAACAATATCAGACAAGTCAACAACGCATCCCATAAATATTCACGAGGCCTTTCTCTCAGAAGCAAACAATGGTCAAACAAGACTTCCATCCTATTTAAGCTTTATCTTATAATAACTGTAAGGGCAATTTTCTGCTTAGTAAGCACACTTACTTGAATTACTACATAGTGGCCCAGAGTTAATTCATGTATGTAGATTAAGTCTTTCAGCCTCAGTGCAGAGCAGCAGTTCTAGCATGTCACATTTAAGCCTTTGCTTGCTTCTGTTTTTTTGCACGACTCAACTAATCCATCTTATTTTTTGCACGTATTAATCACCGCAAACCGAATCAGGCTGCTTGAAGAAAAGCTTCCCTTCACCCCCCTGTGGATTAGCCTCTTTTTCTCTGCGTCAATCAATGATACAGTTGTCTCTTTCTGTTAACATCACGGTTCAGACATCCTATTGCTGATTTCTCATTGATGCACCTCGTGATTGCAGTTGCAGTGACACTAAAGCACTTACGATTGGTTCAGATTGATGCAATTTCCTTTTTTCTTTGAAAAGAGAAAATGATTATTGTCTGTTGTCGTGGCTGCAGATGTGGTTAATGTAGGTTGAGAGGACATACCTGTGTGGAGGTCAGAAGTCCTTGTAGACTTATTTATGTGCAGGCTCTGAAAGGAGGGCCCTTGAAAGGCATGGAATTAAAAGTTTGCTTTTGTTTGCAGTAGTATATAGTGTCATAACTCAAATGAAACCAGCTCAATAAAATCGGTTGAGCAGTGGCGAGCCGTCAGGGCCCTCTAGATATTCTACAAAATAATATTTAAAAACATTAAAAATATATATTTTTTTTAATATATTTTTTTAGTTATATTTTTCATTAGTTTTACAAAGATAACTTGATTTAATTGTATTTAAAATAACTTTTCCAAAGAAATAAATCCTTCGAATCTGCCTATTCAGTTTCTGTTGGAATGTGAAGGGTTAAATGAAAGAAGCTCGTCTCTGGGAGTGAAGAGAGGAGCTGATTGGACGTCCAGGCGGTCCAGCTATGAACTCACAGAGGGCCCGCTATAGTAACTGAACGAGAGAGTAATGTCAAATGACAGGACAATTGACCAATCATATCTTCCCTCTAAACGGGTGGGTGTTATTATCGCGGACTTTATGACAAGTTCCGCCCGCTGTGAAACTTCTCTTGTTTTCATAACAACAACAACTTCCTGTCAATAGCGTTAACTCGCCTTCAAAATAAAAGCATGCCAAATTACACTTAAGACATACAACTGCAACGAAAGTAACAAACACAATGCAATATCCTTTTCAATTTCAAAGAACACAAATAGGGTTATTTACAGGTGTTGTTTTGTGTGGTAGAGGGTCGCTTTCATTGATGCGTTTTGCACCCCGGGCCGTGGTTTTGATATTCCGCTGAAGTATACGCTGTGATGTAATAAGTCGAGGGAAGGGGTGGGGGTCAGAGGGCCTAGGTATAAAAATCATGGCTCGCCACTGCGGTTGAGTGACGCAGTAGATACCCCACTGTTGAATTTAAAAAAGGCGTTTAGTAACAAGTGTCTAAATGAGACGACTAAATGTCATCACGACCAACATTAGCCGCCTTTAGCTTAGCGGTGGTGACGTGAAGTCATGTGACCGTGCTGTAGTTCCTTTATAGCCCAACATTAGCCACCTTTAGCTTTGCGGTGGTGATGTGAAGTCATGTGACCGTGCTGTAGTTCCTTTATAGCCCAACATTAGCCGCCTTTAGCTTAGCGGTGGTGATGTGAAGTCATGTGACCGTGCTGTAGTTCCTTTATAGCCCAACATTAGCCACCTTTAGCTTTGCGGTGGTGATGTGAAGTCATGTGACCATGCTGTAGTTCCTTTATAGCCCAACATTAGCCGCCTTTAGCTTATCGGTGGTGACGAGAAGTCATGTGACCGTGCTGTAGTTCCTTTATATCCCAACATTAGCCGCCTTTAGCTTATCGGTGGTGACGAGAAGTCATGTGACCGTGCTGTAGTTCCTTTATAGCCCAACATTAGCCACCTTTAGCTTTGCGGTGGTGACGTGAAGTCATGTGACCGTGATGTAATACGTTATCCCAATCTTTAGTTATGATGGATTATAACCTATGATTCAGTGGCGAACCGTGTCTATCACAACTGGACCTTCTGTAGACACCCTCTGTCTGAAATCACACTCAATGACCTTCATCTTTGATACGTAACATTAGATTCACTATCACCAGCTATTCAAGTAAAAGTTGTACATGTCTTTTTTTCTATATTTAATGCACAATCCTCAATACTAGTGTTGGGGAAAAGACCACTGTTAATTCTACTGGTAATAGAGCCATCTGTAATATTGTATTACCCTGAACAATGACGTTGATAGCTAGCTAAGCTAACAGTAGTGATTGTCACATCTGGTAAAGGCCCAGCAGCAGTGTGTGATTTGAGACAACACCACAGTCAGAATTGCACAAGTGTTCAAAGTGCAGAACATGCAGTGTACTATAGAAATAATCAACATTGAGACACAGCTACACAATGCAGACAGAAAGGAGGAGGACAAAGATCCATCCATCTTCTCCCGCTTATCCGTGGTCGGGTCGCGGGGGTATCTGTTCCAGCAGAGAGCCCCAAACTTCCTTTCCCCTCATCAACCAGCTCTGACTGGGGGGTCCCAAGGCGCTCTCAGGCCAGAGAAGAGATATAATCCCTCCACCTGGTCCTAGGTCTACCCCTTGGTCTCTTCCCAGCTGGACGTGCCTGGAACACCTTCCTAGGGAGGCGCCCAGGTGGCATCCTAACTGTGCCCGAACCACCTCAACTGGCTCCTTTCGACGCGAAGGAGGAGCGGTTCAACTCCGAGTCCCTCCCGGATGACCGAACTTCTCACCTTATCCCTAAGGGAGACACCAGCCACCCTGCGGAGAAAACCCATCTCGGCCGCTTGTATCCGCGAGGACAAAGATGTGTAATCAAAAGGTGTAGGATTAAACCATATGAATGCTAACAGCAAATTAGTTTAAGGTAACAGGATTTTTTTGCCACACAACACCTGAGCTTACTGGAGAGAGAGACTTTCTTTTGGTGTGAAAAACTGTGACAGTGCTGACTGAAGGACACAACAGAGTGCAGAACATGCATTTCCACATTTAACTAGCTTACTGTGAACATGCTCTTTCAATCTGCTCCATCACCCCTGGCAGAGAGACTGAGCTCACACACACCTATTCAGCATGTGTGAAAGCATGTGTGTGTGTGTGAGCGAGCGGGAGACAACCTGTTAAGATGCCACATTATGAGAAATAAACATAACAACCAGTATGCCAGACCACTGTTATATATTGCTACAATTAGTTTATCATTTCATGCCATAAGCCCGCAGATGGAAGCTTTGCACCATTGACTCCTCAGCCAAGCACATCCACCAAATGTCAGACTGGAGGCCTCTGAGAACTGCTGCTAAATCCCTCCGATGACCTGATTCTGCTGCTCCTCTGCTTTCTTCTCTTATCTATGCACCAACACCAAGAGAAATCATTATGTTGAGGATTTATACAGTCATTTACAAAGTGTCACCCTGGTTTTATAGCACTATGTTTCCCGTGCACCATGTGTTTCTTGTATAGATGGTTTTACAGAGTGACAAAACAAAGCATTTGTTCCCCACTTTAACATGGCAGTGATGGGCAGTAAAGCACTGAACGCATGTGTCGTAAAAGCCCAGACATTTTTTAACTGTGAAATCTTCAGGATTGGATTATATCTTTTCACCCTCTGTCTGAAACCTGAGCCCAGTCTGCTCTGATAGGTTAGCTATAGTGATTGGTCAAATGCTTAGGGATGTCCCCCCCTTAGCCTATCACGTATCAGTATGTAGTGTCTCTACTTTAAAGAGTCCTCTCCTGCTGATGTTCAGGTGTATATCAGTATGTAGTGTCTCTACTTTAAAGAGTCCTCTCCTGCTGATGTTCAGGTGTATATCAATATGTAATGTCTCTACTTTAAAGAGTCCTCTCCTGATGATGTTCAGGTGTATATCAGTATGTAGTGTCTCTACTTTAAAGAGTCCTCTCCTGCTGATGTTCAGCTGTATATCAGTATGTAGTGTCTCTACTTTAAAGAGTCCTCTCCTGCTGATGTTCAGGTGTATATCAATATGTAGTGTCTCTACTTTAAAGAGTCCTCTCCTGCTGATGTTCAGGTGTATATCAGTATGTAGTGTCTCTACTTTAAAGAGTCCTCTCCTGCTGATGTTCAGGTGTATATCAGTATGTAGTGTCTCTACTTTAAAGAGTCCTCTCCTGCTGATGTTCAGGTGTATATCAGTATGTAGTGTCTCTACT
>CADEHL010000172.1:1140630-1195026 GCA_902827135.1 Harpagifer antarcticus | reverse complement strand
CACCCGAAAAAAAATGCTTATCAATATAACTTAAGCAACAGAGCCATGAAAATAAACATAAAACGGAAAAAATAAATATAAATAAATAAATAAACCCACATCAAAGTAAAACAAACAAATAATTATACAATTTAATTATACAATACAGCGACAATATAGACAATGACAACACAACACACATACATGCAGTTTATGAAATACAATATCTTTAGCTAGGCAGACATCTTAGTTCAAAATGACATGTTATTTTAAATAAATGACTGATGTTGTTCAGCTTGACTTCCTTTCACTACCCTGGCCCGTAGGTGCTGTATATCTCCTTGTATCTGTTCATTGAGTGATATACTTATTTTCTTCCAGACATGGAGCTCAAGGCCTGACCCTGAGTAAAATTGTTCCCCACATATGTAACCTGTTGGGGGACCCCACAAGTCAGGTATGCACAGTCATGCTTTTCTTCCATCTGCTTTGCCACCGTAGTCAAATTGTATATTTGTATATTGTGCATATAGTCTATGGTAAGAACAAAGACCCAGGTGCAAATCAAAGAAACAGTTGGTAATGATTTCACATGTTGTGGGTTTCAGGTGCGTGACGGAGCGATGAGCTGCTTGGTGGAGATCTACAGACATGTGGGGGAGAGGGTGAGGATGGATCTCAGCAAAAAGGGCCTGCCACAGTCACGGTACGACCACAGAACGCTGACCCTCCCTCCCTCCCTCCCTCCATCCTCTTCTTCTTCTTCCTTTCTGCTTGGCCTCCTACCATACTCACTTATTCTTCCAAATACACATAAAGGCTCTGTGGACACAAAGGTAGCAGGCTCCAGACCTGTAGCACCCCCACTAGTGGCAGAATTAGGCATTGCAGTGAGAACACTGATACGTGGGAAGATTTACACTACGTCTTTATTGTATTAGGTTCATCCATCTTTCACAAATGCAGTCTCTTACAAATTATATATATATATATATATATATATATATAAGAACATTTAAAAAACAACCTTTTGTACGCTTATATCCTAAATGGATCATTTGGATGTTTAATGTGCGGTTGTATTAGTTACCTATCCTGAGTCAGTGTATTCCTCAGTAGATGCAGCAGTAGGAACAGACAGGAGTACCAGCAGGAAACTAGGTTATGTACTGCTGTGGACGGGGTAGCAACAAAACGTATTGTGGTCACCCAAAAAAATCAATGTCAGTTTAAGTGTTGTGCTATATTGAGAATATTCTCATCACTTTGCGTTCCTGTCAGACAGCCCTTTTTCACAGAGAACCGAAGCCTATAGCTTTGCTTCTGTATCTTCGGAGCCATCAGACTCCACAAAAAAAACCGGTATTTTAACCTCTAACCGTCTAACACTGCCTCTATCTGTTAGTCTGTTTGTGTTATTGTGGGAATGTGGTTACCTCCAAAGTGTGTTTTTATCAATGGAGTGAGTCTGGTGGTTTCTGAGAGCAGAGACACTTCCCTGTCAGAGATGCTGTCTGACACCAAAGTCAAGTTGTGAAAATCTTGTAATTATAGTGTGCACTAAGACTGAAATCAATTTTTCAAAATGTCTAAAATGAATTTGATGCTGACCTAATTTCACATCAGTACTTACCTTCCGGCTGGTTTCCTGTCTGCTTCCTTAAACTCCCCTTAACTGTGCTTTGTCACAGATTGTATTAAATATATGTTATTATTGCAGTGTTTCTTCAAAATGGCAATTTGTTTTATTTCCGGTCAGCTTTTGGTCACTTTATCTGAAATCTCTGGCTTTGTCAACCTTTAATTTGGGCAGTAAACTATAAGTTCCCAATGGGCACCAGCATTTGGAAAGGGGGGGCTGCATTTAGTGTTGCAGATATTAGAGAAGTTCTGTCTGTTGCTTATAGAGAACATATGAAAAAGACAGACTATGTAATCATTTTCTTAGCACACATGTATTTGTACATGATATTTAAAGAAACAAAAAGTGCCCCATGTGCAGCTCCATAGTCTAAATTTAGAAATAATTACTGAGGTGAAGTTATTTTAGTTTGACCTTCCATATCATCCAGGTGATTTCACACAACCTTGAATTGGGATTATCTAGATTCCTATCTCTAACTACCCTAGCTAACCTTGTGTTTGATATATTTGAAACCTACCCTTGGCATAACACTCCAGCCACTGAATCTGACTTACAGTCCTCCTTCTCTTAAAGGGGACCTACTGTATCATGCAAATTGCACTTTTTGATGTCTTTTATACATAAAGATGTGTCCCCGGTGCGTCGGGGAACTCACGCAGCGTCAGAAAATAAAACCCTCTCTCTTTTCCTCCGTACCCAAATCTCTAAAAACGGGGAACAACGGAGCTGATCCAGATTTGTGTCCGATATGACGTAATATCTGAAATGTGGACTCACGGCACTATCAGAAAGTTGCTATCAGAAACAATGCCCGACTGTTTTGGATGTAATATGGTCGGTGTTTACATTAGCATCGCTAACACTCAGAGCTAACCTGTACTGGAGAGCATGTGTGTGAAGAAGCAGGAAATAAAAAGGAACTCACCTTGTGGTATATCCGGCAAGAGAGAAAGCCTTTGAGCTCCAGACTGTTTCAGATCCTTGATAATCCATGATATGGCGTTTCCTCACGGCAGAATTTAGTTTAGACAGTAGCTGCCGGGTCCCGCATGAGCTCAGACCCCTCCTTTTTTATTTTTTATCAATTATTTTTATTTATTAAAGCTTTATACCCATATCAGCACTTTAGAAACAGGAAGTGAAATAGAGGGATATGAGGCATGGCTAGAATGGGTGATCTGTTTGGTATTTTGAGCAAAACACTTCATAGACATGTTTTTTATATATGTTGATATATCTGAGACCTATGCTATTGCAAGAGCATGATAGGTGCCCTTTAAGCATGCCAGAATTTCACAGGTCAGGTTTGGATTTTTTAAAATCATATTAAGAGACTTTTATTTTATTATTGTATTATTTCTGTTATCTTATTGTCTTCCTCGTCCTCTTTTTTCCAACACTGGACAACATGCATTCCACCAGCAAACCCCCCCCCCCCCATTTGTCATGTGTGTGGCAGCTTTGTACACCGTCTATTTTGGTCCTGTCCCTCCCTGCTGCACAAAGGGGGCAACATCTCACATAGGAAGTGATGGATGGTGCAGGGCAGGGTCCTTTTCCACACACCATCTTTCTCTCTGCTTCAAACTTCTGACACTTTGTATTTACTCTCCTTTTATTTTGTATCATCTTTACATACTTATCAATACCTCTTATTTTCCAGGTTGAATGTAATCTTCAGCAAATTTGATGAAGTCCAAAGATCCGGGAACATGATGCTATCGTCCGTCTCAGGTCAGTTGTTCTCCTCTTGCGTTTCATTTGCCTCTTGAACTATTTAATATGCCTCCAACAATAATGTATACCTACAGTTTAAAATGTGGAAATGTTTTCTGGACTGTGGAATGTTTTTATAAGATAAGAGATCAAATGGTGCTCTATCCTCTCTGTGCTAGCATCATTATGAATGTGACTTTCCTCCCTGCTGACACCCAGCACTGTGGGAAATGGAAAAGATGCACAGTGAATATCAGGGCTATTGTAGTCTCACTATAACTAATATGACCTGAGGACAGCCTGTTGATCTGCAGCAGCTTGGGGGTTGTTATTTAGTGCATGAGAAAATATGAAAGTGCATGGGAAAATACGAAAGTATCTGACTGCAGAGTTATGTCGCCAGCTTTAATTTTCTCCACATTATCAATGTCTCTCGTACTTCTCCCATGTATCTCCAGTTATCTTACGTCACACAGCATTGTGGTGTGTTGGCTTGTGTTCCGTGTGTGTGTGTGTGTGTGTGTGTGTGTGTGTGTGTGTGTGTGTAATGCTGTGTGGGGAGGAAGACAGGGTTTTACAGAGCAGACGGACAGCCCGCAGCTAGAGATGAGATGTCTCCACAGGAGGTGGGCTCACACTAGAGCTTTAGATGTCCCTCTGTGGAGCTAAAGACCAAACCACGCGTCCAGAGGCATCCCTCCCAAATGTATCAATATACCAAAATAGACAAAGCAGAAACATTAAAGGGAACATTACAATTTCCCATAAAATCAAAATAGATGTAATGTTTTGATTTCCTTAGTGCATATTCTGGTTTTTCTGGTAACAATTGTTGTTGACTCATATTTGTATACTCATTTATCACCCAGTTAAACCTTCGGGACCAGTTCCCCCCATGCGACTCTCCTTCACCAGCAGCATTGCCTGCTTCGTATTGTGGCTTGTATTCGTATAGCTTCACTCTAAAAACATCTTCTTCAGGGTGGCCTTCATCCTCCATTCCAACCCTGTCCGATTAGTTGGTACAATCCGCTGGCATGGCCCCAGGTAAAGACTAAGATGGATATCACAGCCTGTGCCTGTTGTGCCCTAGCAGTAAGATACTTACATGCTTACAAACAGGAAAATTACACATGGGAACTTCAAATAAAGAGGCAGATGTGTTGTCCTCTTCTGAGTGCAGCAGAGTTGTGTCCTCTGTGCAGGTGGAGTAGCTTTGACCCCTTTGCTGCTGACTCTGTGTCAGTCCTGCTGACTGCATCCACACTGTGTTTGCAGAGGCAGCAGCTGAGCCCAGGAGAACACACTCAATGTTTCTAACACCTTACGCTATCTCTCCCAACGTGTGTGGATTTCAACTGCCACCACAACTTAATGAATCATGTCAGTCACACACACTGAGGAACATGCAGCGACACAGGAGTGCTGAAGAATGTGCTCCTGGGTAGAGTATGTTTATTGATTGATTTATGATATTGACTATTGGAATCTTGTAATACTTGTAGGTGATATGACTCGACTTGTTATTTGCATTTGAAGTAAAAATGCTGTTTGGACGATTAGGCAAACATGACTCATTTTAGCAGTGATTGGATAGCCGAGCATCACATCCATCATACTCAGCTGCTCGGCTCCTCAATGGCTCCACTCCTCATTCACAGCTGCTCTGATAATGGCTTTGTGGCTGACGACTCATTTCAATTGAAATACATTTGCCTCAGAGCTGAGAAGAATGTCCGCTGTAATGTAGCTGCGCTGTGAGACATTTCTAAAGTAAACTCTGTGTCTACAAGACAGAGGAGTAGTTATCCCCCAGTCAAAAAGCTACTTCTGAGGTTATCATATGAAACTTTGAATATTTGTCATCATAGTCTATTGTAAGGGAAACTTCTGTGTGGCAGCAATGCAGTGGGAGTCACCGACTCAGGAAAGAGACACGGGAAGAGCAGGAGCTTTGATGTCAAACACTGATGGTTTATTTGGAGCTTCGGCCGGAGAATTCACATCACAAGTCACAGCAGCCACGATCTGACTGCACGGTAGAGTTGCCACGTCAATTCTGAAGAACTCTACCTCAGACCCCTGTATTTAGCTAGTTCTGAGAGCATCATCAACATGCTGCATAACAAGATAGAATCATAACACCTCTATCAGCTGACGTCAACAGGCAGGAACATAGAACCATAACACCTCTATCAGCTGACGCCAACAGGCAGGAACATAGAACCATAACACCTCTATCAGCTGACGCCAACAGGCAGGAACATAGAACCATAACACCTCTATCAGCTGACGCCAACAGGCAGGAACATAGAACCATAACACCTCTATCAGCTGACGCCAACAGGCAGGAACATAGAACCATAACACCTCTATCAGCTGACGCCAACAGGCAGGAACATAGAACCATAACACCTCTATCAGCTGACGCCAACAGGCAGGAACATAGAACCATAACACCTCTATCAGCTGACGCCAACAGGCAGGAACAGGGAGACAGAACATTGAGAGCACAGCAGCCAAGGTTACGAGGTGCGTGTGCTCAGTCAGGACAGTTTGAACTGATAAACTGGGTCAAAGTTATGGGCCTTGGAAAATATTCCCCAACAATTATGATTATGAAAAAAGTCTTAATTTAAAGAGCTACATGTCTGCTTTTTGGGGTTTCCCTATAGGTTTATTTTGCATGTCAATGGTCTGCAGAGGCTAACATCCCTGTGTTCCCTCCAGAGGGAGTTTCTCTCCCACACATCACAACACTCTCACTGCTTGGTTAGCGCTCCAACACATTGTATGTGACGAGGCTAAGGGGCGGGACATCTCTAAGCAGTTAACCAATCACAACAGAGCCGGCCAGCTAACCAATCAGAGCAGCTCTGGTTTCAGAAAGAGGGTGAAAAGAGGTGCTGCAGCACAGGCAGTATGAGAAAAATAAAGAGCTTTTTGAACATTAAAGCATTGAGACATGTAGAGACACTACATACTGATATACACCTGAACATCAGCAGGAGAGGACTCTTTAAAGCAGAGACACTACATACTGATATACACCTGAACATCAGCAGGAGAGGACTCTTTAAAGTAGAGACACTACATACTGATATACACCTGAACATCAGCAGGAGAGGACTCTTTAAAGCAGAGACACTACATACTGATATACACCTGAACATCAGCAGGAGAGGACTCTTTAAAGTAGAGACACTACATACTGATATACACCTGAACATCAGCAGGAGAGGACTCTTTAAAGTAGAGACACTACATACTGATATACACCTGAACATCAGCAGGAGAGGACTCTTTAAAGCAGAGACACTACATACTGATATACACCTGAACATCAGCAGGAGAGGACTCTTTAAAGTAGAGACACTACATACTGATATACACCTGAACATCAGCAGGAGAGGACTCTTTAAAGTAGAGACACTACATACTGATATGAACCTGAACATCAGCAGGAGAGGACTCTTTAAAGTAGGGACACTACATGCTGATATACACCTGCACATCAGCAGGAGAGGACTCTTTAAAGTAGAGACACTACATACTGATATACACCTGAACATCAGCAGGAGAGGACTCTTTAAAGTAGAGACACTACATACTGATATACACCTGAACATCAGCAGGAGAGGACTCTTTAAAGTAGAGACACTACATACTGATATACACCTGAACATCAGCAGGAGAGGACTCTTTAAAGTAGAGACACTACATACTGATATACACCTGAACATCAGCAGGAGAGGACTCTTTAAAGTAGAGACACTACATACTGATATGAACCTGAACATCAGCATTATGGGGCCCATGAATACAAGTGTTCAGTGTGCGCAGGAGAGCAGTTGGACCAGAGTGAAACTTCTAAGCAGAATATTTTATTAGATAAAAACATGTTGTGAATTTTAGAAATGATTACGTCCATTCCACCGAGTGTTGACTTTGGGACTCACTATAACTAATCTGACCTGAGGACAGCCTGTTGATCTGCAGCAGCTTGGGGATTGTTATTTAGTGCATGAGAAAATAGGAAAGTATCTGACTGCAGAGCCTTTTTCATGATGAGTTATGTCGCCAGCTTTCATTTTCTCCACATTATCAATGTCTCTCGTACCTCTCCCCTGTATCTCCAGTTATCTTACCGTCACACAGCATTGTGGTGTTTTGGCTTGTTTTCTGTGTTGCTTTTGGACTCTAGACTCATTGCAAATGTTTGGAGTCCAAGTAGTAAACAGTCCAAGGTAGCCACTACTATAATGCGCTGTAGTGCTGTCACACAGGCAGGGAGGGGGAGCGTTAGGGGTAGGGGAGAGAGCAGAGGGATTGTAGAGGGATAGATAGAAGAGAGGGAGGGGGGATGGAGAGCAAAACAAAGCAGCCATTTCTGTTGCAGCACTGAGAGGTAAACAGTGGGCGAGAGACACAGGGCATATACTGTAGAGCGGCAGAGAGAGAGAGCTATCAGCTGAGCAGCAGCACTCCTCCCTGGCTTCACTTCTGAGGGAGACTGCACCATGACTGCTGGAGAAGGTAAGACTGGAAATGGAATGAGTTTTGTCTTTGCTGAGGTCACATCCCTCACATGTATATAATACAGAGTGTAATGGATCAAAGATGATACTCTCCCTGTGGTTTGTTTGTGCATGTGGAGGGGTGACGCAGGACTGAGGGTAAAAAAGAAGTGTCAGTGTTACATCTCTTATGTAATCCTCTTTTGTACAGTTCGTTTATTTTCTGCTGCAAACTGAATTTGGACTTTGCTTACGTAATACAGCAGTGTGGGAAGGAGCAGTGGCGGTTCTAGACCAATTTGACTGGGGGGGCCAGTTATTTTCTGAGGGGGGCACAATAAATGCAGGACAAAAAAGACAAAGACAGTATGAAGTAATTGTGCATGCACCTAAGAAAACAATGCAATACAGTTATTGGTATTTGTTTCACTACACATTATTATATGCTTACCTTTGTGTGCTGTTTGGGTCTGTGGGACCCGTTTTCAGTGTTTACTAAAAGAAAATGTATGCAATTTAATTATTTGAACCTGCTTTATACGGTGGTGGACCTAACCTTCTCTAGGGGGGTCCGGGGGCACGCAGCCCCGGGAAGATTTTTTTTTAAATGTTGAAGTTAAATGCATCAATCTGGTGCACTTTGAGCACAAAATTAATTTATGGATACAGCTCTCAACACTCATGAAAGAGAGCTGTATACTTTTCAATAATCAACACATCTTTAGAATATGATCACAACCAATAACAAATCATTTAAACTTGTTTATTCTTATCTTATGTTACCTATAGTTGGTATTCTTTCTTTTTATTTATGCATATTTTACTAATCACTCCCCTTTCAAACTGTTTTTTTTTTTTACTGTCCTATAGTGCAAATTGGAATGATTTCTTTATTTTTTAGAACACATTAAATAGATAAAGGTGTGCTCTCTCTCTCTCTCTCTCTCTCTCTCTCTCTCTCTCTCTCTCTCTCTCTCTCTCTCTCTCTCTCTCTCTCTCTCTCTCTGTCTCGCTTGTTCACAAATACAACGAAGACGGCTTGCGTTAAAAAAAAAAGTGTAAAGTGGGGGCTATTGAGGGCTATTGAGATACCGGTAGCTCGTGATCGACGTGTTGGAGACCCCTGCTCAAATGGGTCCGACTAGAATGACAAATATTGTTACTTCCGCCTATTCCGTCAGCCAAGAAATCGTTTAATCATAAACTTTTTTTTTTTTTTTCATTTTTAGGGGGGCCACAGGGGGGTCCATAGTCAGTGTTAGGGGGGCACTGGTCCCTCCTGCCCCTCCTAGAACCGCCCCTGGGAAGGAGACACCTGTCCTCTAGTATCTGTCCTGTGTGGATTTGGTATCGCAGGACAGTAATATATGTATTGCCTTAATGATCTCTGCTGTGGAAACAACGAGTGCCTGAAGTGACGGCTCGCCTGAAGCATCTTACACTTCCCTCATGTCGGTCCAGCACCAAACGAGCTGAGAGAGTTATCGTCAATATGTAAACTGCTCCAAATGGCTCTCTACAGAACATAGCCAAATGACTCCAGGAGATTTTGGATGTACGAGTGGAACATTTGTCTCAAAACTCTGTGTGTATATATATACTGTAAAGACAATCCACAAACAGAGAATTCAGATCCAAAACACATTTTTGATCCACAAATACAAAATGGATTCACAAATGCTTGATCGAAAGTCTTAAATATTGGAGAGATAGTCAAAATTCCTTTTGTTTATTTGCAAATTAATTATAGTATTCACAAATATTTTTTTAATTTGTGGAATTATTTTGAATTACACTCAAATTATTTCTCTGTTCACACAAATATTATTGAGACAAATCTACCCCCATACACTTTTTACCTGGACCCTGACAGTTTGGTCCTTACCGCTGAATGAGTTGTATCGGCAGCATTTCAGACTACTCTCACAAATGAATCACCATAAGCCTCTTAGTGTAATGCAGTACAGTAAAACCCCAAAAGTGCACAGATCTCTATTTGTAGAGCTCACGTGTTTCATTAGGTTCATTCACTCATACAGACCACTAATGAGAGTATATATTATTCTTGCTAATGTCAGTAGTATAGAACACAATGTAACAGTTACACACATAAATGCATGCTGCTATGTTATATTTTTAAATGACCTTATAGAATTACACATTTTTCCTCTACAATAAAATGATGTGTGGAGTCTGAAATAGACAAATGTACACCTGCGTATTGACATTTATCTGAGCTGGTTCCACTTTGGCCAAATATTGACAAATGCAACTGACGGACAATATTTATGTCGCTTTATCACTTCATGGTTTGGTATGTAAAACGTCGGCAAATAGTGAAAAAGGCATATCACAAATACCCAGAATCCAGAATCCAAGGTGATGTTTTTTTCACTAACGGTCCAAAACTAAAAGAGAAAATGTATAAAACATGATTTATTTTCTCATTTTACAACCAGTGAAAAACGACTGAAATGTTTAAAATAGTTTCCAATTGTTAGTTAATCAACTTACTGTTCCATCTGTAGTTCCACTAAAATGGTGTCATGATTCTGTAACACGTTTCATATCTGAGTGAGTGTTGTCAGAGTCCATCTGGTTCTGTATGGAACCATTTAGATCAATGCACAGTGCATACTGAGGCTCCACACAGAGCAGCAGTATGTATAACCACAGAGCGGACGGCCGGCCTGCGCTCTCAGAATATGGGAAGATTGTCGTAATCAGGGAACATCAGCCAATAGCCTCTCACTTTCTTCAACACTATCACAGAACGTCTTTGTAATTGCGTTAATCCCAGAGGCTTTGTGTGTGCGAGCTACTTTCAGCATCCTGGATTTCTGGTCCTTTGCTGTCCATGGCAGACTTTGTGTCCGTCTGTTCTCCAGTGTTCTTCTGTGAGAAGAGCTCAGCAGATCTGCAGCTCAACTACACTTCCAGCGTTTGGCTCATTTAAGATTTGCAGATTATTATGTGGAAAAGCTTCTGAATTGATGTAGCTGTACTTTCATCTTTCTGGCACTAACTGGATTATTTCTGAAGTGGAATACCCCTCCAGCCACGTTATGATAAGATACTTTTTCATGTCCAGGGCATCACATTGGGATGTGTGTATAAAGAGAGTCATACTTCCTCCAGCTCTGAAGGTGGAAATGAGTTCCCAGGATTATGAAAACCTGATGTACATTTGAGCTAGGCTACTGTCATGGGTTTAGGACGACACAAGACAAGTGCCTCTGTCTGTGCGTTGTGCCTGAAAGCTGTGTGTGCAGGCAAGTCTGTGTGTGTGTTATATAATGCACCATGTATGAAAAAATGAACACCAGTGGGGGCTGAATGCTTATTCTAAGAAATCCCTTTGATCATCACACTCTCAGAGTGCCCTGCTCTGCAGAGAGATTTCTTCTGCGTGTGGGGTGTGGGGGTGTATCTGCTGCTATTGGCTAATTCAGTGTGGAGGATCTGAAGAAAGAGCAGTGTTTTCTATGCAGTGTTTTGCAGTCAGATTTTATTTTTTGGATACCTCAGAAATAGAAAGCCTAGGTATTCCTCATGAGAGAGGGAGGTCGAGGGAGAGTATACACTGAATGGTGTGACTGTCTCCCTCTGCTCTCTGCAGTGATCTGAGAGCAGCCCCTCTGAGCTGGGGGGTGAGGGGTGAAGGGGCCTTTTGAGGGGCACAATGAGAGGGCGCTGTAGCTGTGGCTCCTCTGCAGGCTCATCTCTGCCAACTGTACTGAATATCAGACAAGTCCTACACACAGCCTCAGTGGCTGAGAGAGGGCTGAAGGGTGTGTTCATGTCCACACAACTGTTTCTGTTAGCTGTTGAAACACTTGATATGTGAATCATTGAAAAGAACATATTAGCATCATAAAGAATGTCACAGAATTTAAATATAAATGAAAGAGAACGTTGAAAGAAAGCTGATTGACATTATTAAGTTGCTGGTGCCAGTGCCAAACAAGACGATGGTATCAAATCAGGGAACTGTGTTTACTGGGCCCAAATACCCACATATAGGATCTACTTTGATTTTGGAACACATTTTCAACACAATGTGGACGTTTCTGCTACTGGGGATCTTTGTATTAAAGCAACAATAAAATAAGAAGTTGAGTATTGTGATTTTGAAGTAACGTGGGATCATGGGAGTTGTTGTCTTTCCCACCGTGGGTGTCACTGCAGTCAGCTTCTCCTTGTTAGGATTTCTAAGTGTTCATGGTTCAGGTGATAATGCTCTGCTTGTGTCTCTAAGACCTTCAGCGATCATCCAGTTGAACATAGAAAAAAGAAACACTAAGAAGTGTATGTAAAAATGTGTCTTAAAACTGGATACATTCAGGATAGCCACTGATTGATAACACTGCTTCGTGCTCAAAGGGGATAAGACTCATTCAAATGTATCTGGTTTTCCACTATTTTGGAAACACGAGTAAGACTAATCCAAATATCAAACTAGTTGTTTTTTATATATATATTTTATATTTGGAAACTTTGAGGACAAGCTTTGAAAAACCTCCTGAATGTTGCCAGTGACATCAGATGCACAGGACTGCCTACACCACACATGTCAAACTCAAGGCCCGCGGGCCAAATCAGGCCCTTGGTGGATTTAATTTCGGCCAGCAGGATAATTTGTAATTACTATTAGATCTGGCCCGCCGGTATATTGCACGCACACCTTCACTCCATCCTGAGGGTCTCAAAACATTGATGAACTTGATAAACCCAAGATGAGATGCCAAGTATCTGAGCTAGCATCACAGAGCAGCACACTGACTTTAATGGATGCTTCCTTCTGCACTTTCTCTCTCACGACAACAGGGCAGGTTTGGTTTTCTCTTTGAGGGAAAGTGTTTTTTTGAAGCTGTTGTTGGCCTGTGGGAAAATGTAATCATAAGAAATGATTCTGGAGAAGCTGCAGATAGAGCCAGAAGAAATGATTCTGGAGAAGCTGCAGATAGAGCCATAAGAAATGAGTCTGGAGAAGCTGCAGATAGAGCCAGAAGAAATGATTCTGGAGAAGCTGCAGATAGAGCCAGAAGAAATGATTCTGGAGAAGCTGCAGATAGAGCCATAAGAAATAAGTCTGGAGAAGCTGCAGATAGAGCCAGAAGAAATGATTCTGGAGAAGCTGCAGATAGAGCCAGAAGAAATGATTCTGGAGAAGCTGCAGATAGAGCCAGAAGAAATGATTCTGGAGAAGCTGCAGATAGAGCCATAAGAAATGAGTCTGGAGAAGCTGCAGATAGAGCCAGAAGAAATGATTCTGGAGAAGCTGCAGATAGAGCCAGAAGAAATGATTCTGGAGAAGCTGCAGATAGAGCCAGAAGAAATGATTCTGGAGAAGCTGCAGATAGAGCCATAAGAAATGAGTCTGGAGAAGCTGCAGATAGAGCCATAAGAAATGAGTCTGGAGAAGCTGCAGATAGAGCCAGAAGAAATGATTCTGGAGAAGCTGCAGATAGAGCCAGAAGAAATGATTCTGGAGAAGCTGCAGATAGAGCCAGAAGAAATGATTCTGGAGAAGCTGCAGATAGAGCCAGAAGAAATGATTCTGGAGAAGCTGCAGATAGAGCCAGAAGAAATGATTCTGGAGAAGCTGCAGATAGAGCCATAAGAACTGAGTCTGGAGAAGCTGCAGATAGAGCCATAAGAAATGAGTCTGGAGAAGCTGCAGATAGAGCCAGAAGAAATGATTCTGGAGAAGCTGCAGATAGAGCCAGAAGAAATGATTCTGGAGAAGCTGCAGATAGAGCCAGAAGAAATGATTCTGGAGAAGCTGCAGATAGAGCCAGAAGAAATGATTCTGGAGAAGCTGCAGATAGAGCCATAAGAAATGAGTCTGGAGAAGCTGCAGATAGAGCCAGAAGAAATGATTCTGGAGAAGCTGCAGATAGAGCCAGAAGAAATGATTCTGGAGAAGCTGCAGATAGAGCCAGAAGAAATGATTCTGGAGAAGCTGCAGATAGAGCCAGAAGAAATGATTCTGGAGAAGCTGCAGATAGAGCCATAAGAAATGATTCTGGAGAAGCTGCAGATAGAGCCAGAAGAAATTATCTGGAGAAGCTGCAGATAGAGCCATAAGAAATGAGTCTGGAGAAGCTGCAGATAGAGCCATAAGAAATGAGTCTGGAGAAGCTGCAGATAGAGCCAGAAGAAATTATTCTGGAGAAGCTGCAGATAGAGCCAGAAGAAATGATTCTGGAGAAGCTGCAGATAGAGCCAGAAGAAATGATTCTGGAAGAAGCTGCAGATAGAGCCAGAAGAAATGATTCTGGAGAAGCTGCAGATAGAGCCATAAGAAATGAGTCTGGAGAAGCTGCAGATAGAGCCAGAAGAAATGATTCTGGAGAAGCTGCAGATAGAGCCAGAAGAAATGAGTCTGGAGAAGCTGCAGATAGAGCCATAAGAAATGAGTCTGGAGAAGCTGCAGATAGAGCCAGAAGAAATGATTCTGGAGAAGCTGCAGATAGAGCCAGAAGAAATGATTCTGGAGAAGCTGCAGATAGAGCCAGAAGAAATGATTCTGGAGAAGCTGCAGATAGAGCCAGAAGAAATGATTCTGGAGAAGCTGCAGATAGAGCCAGAAGAAATGATTCTGGAGAAGCTGCAGATAGAGCCAGAAGAAATGATTCTGGAGAAGCTGCAGATAGAGCCAGAAGAAATGATTCTGGAGAAGCTGCAGATAGAGCCATAAGAACTGAGTCTGGAGAAGCTGCAGATAGAGCCATAAGAAATGAGTCTGGAGAAGCTGCAGATAGAGCCAGAAGAAATTATTCTGGAGAAGCTGCAGATAGAGCCAGAAGAAATGATTCTGGAGAAGCTGCAGATAGAGCCAGAAGAAATGATTCTGGAGAAGCTGCAGATAGAGCCAGAAGAAATGATTCTGGAGAAGCCTGCAGATAGAGCCAGAAGAAATGATTCTGGAGAAGCTGCAGATAGAGCCATAAGAAATGAGTCTGGAGAAGCTGCAGATAGAGCCAGAAGAAATGATTCTGGAGAAGCTGCAGATAGAGCCAGAAGAAATGATTCTGGAGAAGCTGCAGATAGAGCCAGAAGAAATGATTCTGGAGAAGCTGCAGATAGAGCCAGAAGAAATGATTCTGGAGAAGCTGCAGATAGAGCCATAAGAAATGATTCTGGAGAAGCTGCAGATAGAGCCAGAAGAAATTATTCTGGAGAAGCTGCAGATAGAGCCATAAGAAATGAGTCTGGAGAAGCTGCAGATAGAGCCATAAGAAATGAGTCTGGAGAAGCTGCAGATAGAGCCATAAGAAATGAGTCTGGAGAAGCTGCAGATAGAGCCAGAAGAAATGAGTCTGGAGAAGCTGCAGATAGAGCCATAAGAAATGAGTCTGGAGAAGCTGCAGATAGAGCCATAAGAAATGAGTCTGGAGAAGCTGCAGATAGAGCCATAAGAAATGAGTCTGGAGAAGCTGCAGATAGAGCCAGAAGAAATGAGTCTGGAGAAGCTGCAGATAGAGCCATAAGAAATGGCTCTGGAGAAGCTGCAGATAGAGCCATAAGAAATGAGTCTGGAGAAGCTGCAGATAGAGCCATAAGAAATGAGTCTGGAGAAGCTGCAGATAGAGCCAGAAGAAATGAGTCTGGAGAAGCTGCAGATAGAGCCATAAGAAATGAGTCTGGAGAAGCTGCAGATAGAGCCATAAGAAATGAGTCTGGAGAAGCTGCAGATAGAGCCAGAAGAAATTATTCTGGAGAAGCTGCAGATAGAGCCAGAAGAAATGAAGGCAACTGATTATTTAATGTTTAATGTTGGCAATCATTTAAGCTTTGTTAGTTCCAGGTTTAATATGTGCAATAAGTTGATTTCAATAAGTTCTGCAATAAACATTGAACCAGTGCGGCCCTCGAGTAGTACTGATTTTTTAATTTAGGCCCACTGTGTATTTGAGTTTGACCCCCCTGCTCTACACCTTCCTTATTTGATGAAAGACTTGTTTGAAATGTGTCTGGTAAGAAGCTGTAGGAGATTGCATGAGGAGCAGAATGAGAGGAGTTGTGAGGAAGAGCGTTGTGGGCTTACAAGGCCACTGAGAACTCTACAAGTCCATTCTCTGCTTCTGTTGCTCGTCTCGCACTTCATTGTAATCTGAGTGGGACAGCCAGCTCATTGTCCTCACAACAAGACAGGCTACAATAATGTGTTCTCTGTCTGCTGTGACATATCAACCCCACAATCAGGGACGGCTTTCAGTGCAGTATATTGGAAAGATTGCATTTCCTTTCTTTTTTCTAGCGGAAATGGAATATGTGTGGACTTGTTGTGTTGATGAAAAGGATTTATTTTTCTACTGATGCAGAAGGAAAATAAACAGTTATTAATGATAACTAATGATTATTAAGGCTGTTGCTGTTAAATATAATACACTATATTCAGGATTGGCAGTGCTCCTCATTATTCTCTGGTTGCTGATGTACAGCTGAGTGTTACAAGGATAGATGCTTATTGGACATTGTTGCTGCTTGTGTCATGATCCTTCCTCCTTATTCCAGCAACACATCGACTGATCCACAAAGGTGCTGAAACATGACGCATTTCGCCTTTGGGTGCTCTGCTGTGACTCAGCATTTCGCCTTTGGGTGCTCTGCTGTGACTCAGCATTTCGCCTTTGGGTGCTCTGCTGTGACTCAGCATTTCACCTTTGGGTGCTCTGCTGTGACTCAGCATTTCGCCTTTGGGTGCTCTGCTGTGACTCAGCATTTCGCCTTTGGGTGCTCTGCCGTGACTCAGCATTTCGCCTTTGGGTGCTCTGCTGTGACTCAGCATTTCGCCTTTGGGTGCTCTGCTGTGACTCAGCATTTCCTTGGGACAGATTCTTTTTGACTTTATGATTGCAGCCTCGGTCAGAAGATGAATTTGCACCCTACAACCAATCAAAGCCTGCCTTCCTATCTCTTTGCTGTTTGGGAGGTATAGGTGTTGAGTATGGCTGCAAAATCATTTGTATTCCAATTGGGAGTATTTCAATGTTAAGTTGCGTCAGTTCCAAACTCAAAGGTATTCAATTAAATATGATATAAAAAGAGAAAAGCAAGAAATATGATCCACATTCAAGAAGCTGAAAAGCACTTTCCCCGGCATCAATGACTAATCGACGTATATCCTATTCTTATTCAAATTTCCGCTGTAGTGTTAAGTCAAATAAATCTAGGTCTAGGTGAAAAGCAAATAACGTCCTCTCAATACATAGTTCCTCATCAGACAGCAGCCACAGTTTACATCTCTAACACACCTGTCAGGATGAACAGGTAGAAGGAGTGCATCTCATGTGGAGTGCATGGTGTAGGAGAACATACAACAAGACCAAAAACAAAGTGCTAGTAATGTTAGCTTCATCAGGCCATGGTCTGCCCTGTCAGCAGCCTCTCTGCTTGGTCAGCAAAACAACAGGTCCATGTTATGATGTAACATTGATCACTGGTCATCTGTCTCTGACGTAACCCTGCAGCCTGTGATGGACAGGCTCAGAGGTGAAAGAAGAGATGAAGGAGACCCCCCTCCCTCTGTCTCACCCTCCCTGTCAGGCAGTCCCCCATCCCACAAACCTTACATCCTAAACGTTGTGGTAATCTCTCCTGACTTTGTGCTTTTATTCTTTTCTAAAGGGTACAGAGCGTGTTATATAATGTGTGTCAGAGACAGATTACTGGTGACTGCTGATGTCAGCTTCAGCAACTCTGCCTGCTCTATGTGTCGCAGTGTGGCCTGACCCCTAGTGCTCACAGGAGGGAGCACATGCTGCATCCCTCAATGGACCTGACCGTGTGTGTGTGTGTGGCCTAGCATTACTATACTTGTGGGGACCTAAATCTGTTTACACAGTCACGTGTGGGGACTCGCCTCCCTTATGGGGACAAATTGGAGGTCCCCATGAGGGGAAATCATTAATTTTAGGGTGAAGACTTGGTTAGGGTAAGGGTTAGGGTTAGGCATGTGTTGGTTATGGTTAAGGTTAGGATAAGTCTCCAGGAAATGCATGTAAGTCAATGTAATGTCCTCTGAAGTGATGTATACATGGTGTGTGTGTGTGTGTGTGTGTGTGTGTGTGTGTGTGTGTGTACACTGTCTGTGATCAATACTTCTCTGTTGATGTGCTCTTTCTAGCATCGGAGATCAGGCAGTTAGCTCCTCTTCATATGTTTGTAGCGGCATCATTATTATTTCCTATTATTAAGGAAATAAAACTATTCTCCAAGTCTTGGCAACAATATCCTTTCCGTACATTTATTTCCGCTTAACGAAAATACAATGAAAAAGGATTTCAGGTATGGTTGTCCTGCAGCCTTTCCTATAATTGTTCAGGTGCGCTGACCCCACCCTTTATATATACAGCCTATCCCACCCCCAGCCTCCTCCAACATATACATATCACCACGTTCCTAAATCACACAGTGCCCAAAACTGCCTTCAAAATAAAAAGACAAACAATTACTTTAATGTAACTCAAATAATTGCAATAAATAATTCTACATTTAGTATAAACAAAAACTGCTAAAAATGAATGTTAAGAGTATTAATTAATACAAAATCAATAAATAGCTCCAACAGTTTTAGGTTGAATGAAAAGACAGCCTTTTCCTTCGAGCTGCTCTGTGGCTGGGAGGGATGTTCCTTTTATTCCACTTGATGTATTCATTTGACACGTTTCAGATCCACTTGTGTGCTGCACAGAACCACGAGCAGTACTTTGAGGGACAAAGGGCTGTTCAGTCCACTTTTGGCCCCCAGCCAGTTTTGCTATCTTGGATTTAATGATCACGTTTTAGTTTTTATTATGTTCTATTTCATTTGGCTTCAAAACGTTCTCACTAAGATTGCACCAATATCACCACTGTGACCCTAAAGCAAATAGCTCTAGTAGCATTTCAAGGACTTGTTCAGGTTCTTCAATTTCAAACTCAATTCTGATGGATAACAGATTTTAGTGGCCAGGATAGTATCTAAATGCAACAAGCGTGCATTCAAGTATTTAATGGATTCTGCTCATTTCAGGTTCTTACTTTTATTTGGTGTTTTACATGCTGTATTTGCATTGACACTTTGGAGCATACAGACTGCACCTCCATTAGTTTTGTAACACTTTTAGGGCAGTTCAATTTCACCGGTATCTGTGGCTGCTCAGCTTGTGGTCGTACTGGTGTGTTATTTTACAGCAAGGGTATGGAGTCCTGCTTAGATGAAGTACAGACAGAGTATATGATACAATAGATTTATATTTAAATTCAGCAACTGCAGTGCAACACATGTTTAATATGTGTTTATTAGCTTGCATGGGTTTCAATGAAATTGGTGTTTCTGGCTGCACATAGCCATGGATTCAGTTGGCATGAGCTGCACCCAACTGGCTCCAATCGGCACTGTTTCAGAGAGCCTTGTTGTTAGTGCAAAGACTTTAGTAAGATCCTTTTATTCCCACTATAGTTCCACTTGGAGATCTTGAACCAGTGTAAGCAAGAGTGAATCAGATTAGCTTTCCGATGTTGCAAAGTTGATTATGTGGGACTGAAATATTTATATTGGGCAGCGAGACTCCCAAGGGTCTATGCAAAGCTGTTGACATCTCCCTCCTCCTCGGATACACTTTAGTGTCACCCATAAGGGAGGTTAAACTCATTGAAACAGGTCTTACTGACTACAAATGTAAGAATGTCCCTCTTTAAACACTAGAAATAATACTGAATAAGTGTATTCGTACACCTTTGTATTGAATATACATAATAGTCAAAAATAAATATATATATATATGTCCCTTTGCTTTCATGTCTGCAGTAATGACCTCTCTCTGAGATACAGTATTGACATTTGTATAAAATACAGTAGTAATATTCACTTTTACTATCGCTGTAGTATGAGTGTGTGTATTGGCTAAGTACAACAATAGACCCCTCCCTCTCTCACCATGAGAGTCCCTACAGTCCAACAGCATCACCAGGGATGACACACACACACACACACACACACACACACACACACACACACACACACACACACACACACACACACACACACACACACACACACACACACACACACACACACACACACACACACACACACACACACACACACACACACACAGATAACTGAACTCAGAGACAAAGGCTGAAGGGGTGGTTAGTCTGGCACCTTGTCTGAGCCCAGCGTGTAACAGAGGTACATGCAGAACACACACACACACACATACACACACACACACCCTGGGCAGATGTGTGGTGAAGAAGAGGGAGCGTCTCAGAGGGTGCAGCAGAGACATGCTGAGGAAGCTGATATGCAAGAAAATCTGCGACCGTAAGAGCGACGCCTTGTTAATCTCTCCTTCTTCCCGCCCTGTCTGCTCTCTTCTCCGTTTGGCTCTCAGTGATTTCCGTCTCTTTGTCTGTCTCATCTTCCAGTCATGGCTCTGAATTGTCTGGATCTCTTTGCTGTGTCAACCTGTTGCCTCTTTGTCCCTGTCCTCCACCTGTGTTCTCTGTGAATCTGTGAGTTGCTGTGTCACCGTCATGGTTCTTGTAGCAGCAGGGACATTTAGGGAGCTGGTTTTTGTGTATGAGCTTATCACTGTTCTGTGATCTTTTGTATTATTGATCAACTTATTTGACTCCATTGATGTTTATGTGCCGCTAATTCCTTAACAACAGTTTATACTAAGCCTATCTGCAGGAATGATAATAAATAGATTGAGAAGTTTATTTTTAAATCAATTATTTCCCTACATGTCCTCCAAAAAATAGACAATGACCTCGTTGTTGCCTGGCCTCAGCTGACAACAATCCCCCCCGCACCGTCACTCCGCTCCAGGCTACACCTTGGTGTGAACGTCCTGTTGAGCAGGTGACCGGGGGGGGGGGGGGGGATAATGGATTCAGGCTCATAACCGGACCGTTTCCCTGAGGCAGAGGTCAGGAACACAGTGACTGGCAGAATGATGATGCATTCACCATCCGCCCAACCGTTACCAGGAACAACATGTGTTCATGGATGATGGAAGAATAAGGATGTATTGATCCTTACAGGAAATATCGCACACAGTCATCAAGACATCACTTTGAAAATCCCATCATCAAATGTCTCTTTTCTCCCTCTGTGGTTGCAGATAAGAATTTTGAGGATGAAGACTCAGTGGATGGAGGCCGGTCCTCCTCCTCTTCATCATCCAAAGCACCCCCCGGTGGCAGGAGGACGGTTATCAGCTCTGTGCGAAGACCCAGCTCAGCCTCCGCAAATAAGCCCACAAGTGAGAGACACACACTGTTCAACAAAGTGAACACATTCACCTCCTGTATAATCCACGTAGTAATGTTTGGCTACATGTTGGTCAGATCAACACTTTCCTTCAATCATTCATATTATTTCAGGAAATGTTTTATTAAGCCAAATAATATTAAACCTATAGCATATTTTGTCAAAGCTTATTTAAATATTTTTAAAATAATATTAATTTACATTCGCAATACTCAAAAAGACAATGTGAAAGATCTAGACAGGTATTTTAAGATTGGACCGAACCAAACATCAAAAATCTAAAAGAAAAAATACACTTAAGAATAAAGAACAATACAATTAAATCCAAAAAAACACAACAAATGGTTCTATACAAAATAAAAAAGGACAAACAATAACTCAGATTAGGCTGGCTAGTAACATGTCTACCTTCTACCTTTCTAAACCTCTACATCTTTCTTTAGAAGGGCTGTTGAATTCCAGGTCCAATTCTTTTTTCTTTCTCTTTTTCAAAGGCAAGGAAGCAGCTGCTGGTGCTGTTGATGAGGACGATTTCATCAAAGCCTATGAAGACGTGCCCTCAATCCAGGTATGCTATGCCTGTTTGGTTCTGTTAGTCAAATCCAGAGATGGCTGACAGGGAAGTATATTATGGCATAAGATGGATTTAAACACACTATGGGCGTAGGGCAGGGGTGTTCAAACTACGGCCCGGGGTCCAACTGCGGCTCGTGGTCCGCTTTTATTGGCCAGTAGCAAATTCTGAAAGTGAAATGGAGTATTCACCACCACATGCAACTTGTGCTTGTCTTATATTGTACATCTTAAATATATACGTACGAATATATTACACAGTATTCACGTTTGAATAAGCCTCATTTTCAAGACAAATCTTATTTGATAAAAAACATATTTACACTTGAAATGTACGCTTCCTATTCCCCCTGATTATAAACAATCTGAGGCTTCTGTTTAAGGAATGAGCTTCAACTCTTTTTGTAACAAAATAAATGAAACCCTAGTGGCCCCTGGTGTAGGGTAACCAGGGGCCCTGCGCTCTGCAGGACTGCACAGCTTATCATCCCACCTATTGACACAATGTGCCGCATTTTCGATTTGATTTCCTTTTTTGAAGTCAAACCACTGCATGAAACTAGGTTTTCTGATATCTTGCCTTTATTTTGAAATGCTGTGAAGAGAGAGGGAAGGCTGTCAATCAAGCAGTGGCAGGTTCACCTGTCACTGCGTCTATACCCTGCCCAACTGGGAACATAGGGAGTCACCACAAAGGGACAAGCTATGCAAATTAGGCACAATCTGATGGAAACAAAGAAAAGGAAATGCAGCTACAACAACAACACGGACTCTACTTATAACGATGTGAAGATGGTTCAAAGATTCTCAGTTTTTATGAGCAATTTAGTTGTTTTTCTATGACATGAAGCAACCCAGAAAATAATGTTTCTGATAGGCTTCTTGTCAACTGAAATGGATCTCTCTGTATTAGTTGTATCCTGGATTGTTCGGAACAAACATCATCTTTATTCTACTTTTGATTTGTGGGATCTTAACTCACTAAGTAGGCATTATGCAAGAACCACCTATGACCACAAAGTAAACACATTCAATGAACACAAATGAAACGCTTCTTGCTATGTATGTTAACGTGGTAGCAGCTAAAAAAGACCCACATTACAATTGTTAGGCATCTATTTATGCCACCGATTGAAGTTCACAAAATTGCATTTACTCACACACAGCTGGCATCCACCATTTAGTCAATCAATCAAAGTGTATTTATATAGCCCAATATCACATATTTTAATTTGTGTCATGGGGCTTTACAGTTTTTAACATTGAGCTACAGACTTGGAGCATTTGTATGAGCTGCCCTCTCTCGAACCTTAACCTTGAAAGTAGACACAGTACAGTATAGCATGGCTGATTGTTGTCTCTCTGGGCCCAGATCTACTCCAACAGAGAGCTGGAGGACCATCTGGCCAAAATCAGAGAAGTGCTTTCTGATGACAAACACGACTGGGAGCACCGGGTTGTAGCGGTAAGACACACACACACACACACACACACACACACACACACACACACACACACACACACACACACACACACACACACACACACACACACACACACACACACACACCACACACACACACACACACACACACACACACACACACACACACACACACACACACACACACACACACACACACACACACACAGGGTATTACCTTCTCACTCATTATCAACCCCCACGGTCCCTCAGATCCACCGCAGCCGGACTCCTATCCATTCCCACATCCACACTCTGCAGCTTTGGGGACAGGGCCTTCTCAGTGGCAGCTCCTAGGCTCTGGATTTCCCTCCCCCAAGATCTCCATGACTCTGAGTCCCTCACAGTCTTTCAGTCCCGCCTCAAAACACATCTTTTCAACTCTGTCTACCCATAAGCCCTTGTTTGTCTACCCTCCCTCATACTGTAAAGCGTCTTTGAGTTGTGAAAAGTGCTATATAAATAAAATGCATTATTATTATTATTAAATGAATCCAGGTAATGAATACTTCCGCATGCTTTTGTCTCTCTTCCAGCTGAAGAAGGTGCGTTCTCTCCTGATGGCGGGGGCCACAGAGTACGAGGGCTTCCCTCAGCAGCTGCGTCTCCTGGAGGCTCCGCTCAAGCTGTCGGCCAAAGACCTGCGCTCACAGGTGGTGCGCGAGGCCTGCATCACACTGGGGTGAGAGGAGGATGTACTGTCCCGTCCACGTTTCTAAACCACACAAGATCAGCCAACAGTTCAAATATTTGTAACTATTTTGTTTTGGACAAAAGTGAAACGTAAACCAAAAGGGTGGCTGGTGCTTGTGTGCGTCTGTCAAACATAGGATCAACTCTAGAGATGAATTTAAGTGGATAATCGTATGTGTTGCAGCCAGAGATAGTGCGGACACCGGTTGGGTTTCTTCACTCGTCGCAACTTTATTGTGTTGTTCACAACGAGTACAACTTTGAATAAGCACTTATTTACTTGCCTTCACTGCTCAGCTGCGGGTACACTTCAGTCAGCCTACTAACAACTCTGTGACTAACTATCAACCCCAAACAAGACGCGTTCTTCTTCTACTGCTTCTTCTCTTGTTTCCTGACAGGTGTTTGCTATCTAAAGCCCTCTTCCACATCTTCCTCCTTAACTAAAGTTCAGGGTTATAGATTAGGACTTCTCGTGCATGATAGAATCTGCCTCATAAACAGCAGTTAATGAGAGCTAGGCACCAAGGTGATAAAGTTTTGCCTATCTTGTTTTTTTAAATGATTTTGGAATCTTAATGGTTTATGTAGCAACTTCAGGAACAAACGAAAGAAGTTGCTGATAGTCTGAGGTCGGTACACAAAGCTATGGAAGCTGTAACCATCTGGTGTCTTGGCAGCGTTTTCTTAATGGCTTTGATTGACAGCCGAGATATTAACTTCTCTAACTGATTCAGCTATGCCAGGAAAACATTTAGAATATTTTCTTTCCAGAAAATTAAGCTAATGAACATGAGCCCTGCTCGGGTATGAAACGAGCAGCATGCTCTCCTTCCAAACACATCCGTCATCCAGATTTGAATAACACCCTGATGAGATGGAACCGAGCGCAGACACACAGAAAGAGCAGCAGGATGATGAATGGATTCATGGATCCAATCATCACGTGTAATGTCACCACGCTGTTCGCCTGTCAATCCTATGCTTCCCAAGATCAGGAAGGAGTGGGTTTTTTTCTAGAAAGAGACAACTGCCAAACTGTTGTTTTCATTATTATAATATGTATTTATTGAACAAGGACCGTGCATACAAATACATTGTGTACAGAGATGCTATATTCCAGATTATAGCTCAAAGCTCATTTCCATCTGCAGTCCCTGGTCAGGAGCACACGTAACGATCACCACACATTCATGTCATAGTGCCTATAACACTATCAATTCAAACAGATCAAAATACAGATCTATAAAATATAAATACTAGGACATTGGTCAATATAAATATCATTTGACAATTTATTTAAACTAACATCTCAAATTACAGTAAAATTAATGTTGGCAAGACTGGTTGCTCAAAATACATGTTAAGATCAGCTGGAAGCATATTCCAATGTGTGAAGGCCGTAAAAGGAGACTGGGCAAATGTAGTGCGCCCAGTGGGGGGTCAAATCTGCGTTTAGGGCAGATCGTGAGGTTCCGCCCATTTGTTCAGAGCGGAGCTGGAAGAAGCTTCTCAATGGTGGTGTACTTTACCTCTCTTTGCATGTTGAACACGTCACGCCTTAGTTAAAACAGGAATATGGAAAGGGTCAGGCCATTTAACACACCTGCCACAGTCCTGTTTGTCTTGTGAAAGACACATCACCATGAACGGATCATCTTTCGGGGTGAACACACTTCTTTAACACCACTCTCTTCCCCTCTTCTCCCTTCTGGCAGACACTTGTCTTCGATACTGGGAAACAAGTTTGACCACGGAGCAGAGAGTATCATGCCCACGCTGCTCAACCTCGTGCCCAACAGTGCCAAAATCATGGCCACGTCCGGAGTGGCCACCATCCGCCTCCTCCTCAGGGTAAGCATCCAGAGGGGGGTGTGGTTCTCCAGACCGCCTGTTCACTTTCCATTCAGCCTTATTATACCCTACGTCATCATCATGTGAGGAGAATATCATTGTAACGGGAGATGAACCTTACTTTTGAATGTTCTCTTCCAGCGCACACACTACCCACGTCTCATCCCCATCATCACCAGTAACTGCGCCGCCAAATCAGTGGCAGTCCGACGGTAAGAGGACAATAATGCTACTACAGTAATAAGGAATCTACACTACATAATGAAATGTCATTTTTATTTTTTAAATTCTGTTCTTGTTCAGTCTATAGCAGACCAGCAAGAATTAGTTGGTCGAAAAATGACCAACTATTTTTTATAATCTTAATTTGCAGCCCTAGTGTAAAAACAAATCCATCTTTCACATTCTCCCTGCAGATACAGGCGTGTTATGTTGTGTGTGCTGCATTGCTTTAATAAACTGACATGTACATATCAAAGTTTTTTTTATAGCGGCACTTCTCACGTGATATTCCTGTGTCATGGTGTCTCTGTGTCCTTCTCCCCTCTGCAGACGCTGCTTTGAGTTCCTAGACCTCATGTTACAGGAGTGGCCCACTAACACATTGGAAAGGTAAGCCGTATTCCTCTTCAATGCAAATAACATTTAGGTGTTTAACAATCATAAGAGCAAGACAGATATAAATGAGGGGTTGGAAAAACTTAAGAAAACATTTGAGTAATTTATTCAAACAAAATGGTTCAATGAGTCCAAACATATAGTGACACTGACTGTAGGTCTACGAATGACAGCCTGAATTCAGCATCATCCAGGAGCAGACACCACATGTTCACCACCTGTCAGCAGAGCCATACACCTTAGTTTCTCTAGTTCCAAGGGCTTCTTTACAAACATACAATGTGGCCTGACCTTTTTCCAGTCTAAGTGAACTAGGCTGCATCTTAACAAAAGGATACTTTGTAATACGTTTCTCTAAGAGGAGTATGTCCTGCTGGATGTTGAATGTTGCAATCAAATTCTCTCACTATTTGTATTACTTTAGTAAAAACACATTTGCTGTTTTCTCCAAAAGCACCATAGTTCTTGGAAAGCCCGCAGTGTGTGTCAATTGGATAAAGTGCTGTAGGTTATGTGTGTGTTTGTGGGGTGGAGGTAAATGCCTCTTCATCATCCTCCTCTGACATGATGGTATTTGAGTTGGCTAACATTAGCTGTTGGTTGGATGCACCACTGATGAGGCCCATTCAATTGATGAGTCCTAAGAGAACCATCATCATCAGGACCCCCGGTGATAAGGCGACTTTCCATCACTGTAACCATGACAACCTCCGCAGAGTCTTCAAAAAGCTTGTGAAAACCCCTGTGGGTGGGCACTCTGCTTGTGGACCGGCAGAGGAATAAAAGAGGGAGAGGATTCTCAGGACTATAGCTTCTGAGGTCTTATCTGGACTTCGTCCTGCTTGTCTCCTCACTATGTTCCCTTACTACCCCAGACACGTGGCGGTTCTGACTGAGACCATCAAGAAAGGCATCCACGACGCTGACTCTGAGGCCAGATCCATCGCAAGGAAGTAAGTGTCATCACACCGGGACTGACTTTGGTTTGTTTTTGTTTGATGAGACAACCAACTTATGAATGATTGTAAATAGTTTGAGTGTGAGTTTCAGAGTGCTGGAGATATCCACTGGAGAGATGTCTGCCTTCTCTTACAGTGGAACGTTAGTGCAATAACCCTGCAATGTGCAATATAGACACTTGTTTGCAGTGCTGTGTAATAATCACTTGTGTTAAAGACATACATTGCCAACATTTATTTGTATTCTATTATTACTATTATGTGATTTTCTTCTCTATATTTAATAAGTTAGCTTACTCTTTATTATTGCTTGTCTATTTGTACCTGCTTAGCCACTTGTGCTGTAACACTCTGCATTTCCCCACTGGGACCAATAAAGGAACTGTGATCCTGATTCTTCATGGCACCCAGATTGTGAGGCTCAAAGCAACACATAGGAATCATGACCAGGTCGCTCGAGATAATATGAGCTGGAACTACTTTATGTATACTCAACTATAGCACACAACTCTAACACCACAAAAGGAGGCGTGCATCCTCCAGAGAAACATTAAACTGCTCTGAACAAAGCTTGTGGGTTATCTTCAGTAACTGGCTCATGATCTATTGAAAGAGACAGTCCTGTGGAATTGTTCAAATGTATTCTGTTTTGATCACACATGCGCATCTTGGTGTATTATATTAAAGAGAAAGACAATATCACCAATACTCAGCATCTCACACCAAAGCATTTGGATTTATGAAGCACTACAGAGGAAGTGTCTTTTTATTTTGGGTAAACTTTCCCTGTTAAAATCTGTCTTCCTCTTCCTCCCCTCGCCCTCACCTGTAGATGCTACTGGGGTTTCCATGGTCACTACAGCCGGGAGGCGGAGCACCTGTTCCAGGTGCTGGAGTCGCCCTATCAGAAGGCCCTGCAGTCCCACCTGAAGGGCTCTGACAGCATCGTGTCTCTGCCGCAGTCTGACCGCTCGTCCTCCTCCTCCCAGGAGAGTCTGAAGTAAGAACTGTGATGCTCTCTTACTTTCCCATCCCTGTCCCCTGTGTTCTGTGATCTGCACTCTCTGTTCCACCATGTTTCCACATCTCTATCCACCTTTTCCTATATTCTGGACCTTTGCATCTATTTTCTGTAATTGATTGGAGGAATGGATTAATGCTAATCTGTTTTATTGAATATGTCTGTGAGACATGGGTAATTATTACAGGCTGCAGATCCAGAAGCATGCACACACACTCTTAGATCGACTGTTGTCATTTACACCGTTTATAGACTCCCTATGGAGCGTGTTGACTAATGGTATTATACGCAATCCATCAGGACTGCAGGTGTGTGTTCATCAGTGTGTGTGTAAAGCTAACGTTTGACAGAGTTGGACATGACCCACTTATCATAATTATATTTATAAAAAGTTCCCTTGTGGAAGACCTGTGAAGCAAATTATAAAACACTTATTTCTGGTGATCCGGTTTCTGAGTTTGATCTGAATAGATTTCTTTGACAGGTAAACATTGTTCCTGACAGGAGAATCTTTTCAAATGTCTTAACTTTGTTTTTATACTGTATGTTTTCAATCCATACATTTCACATTCATACCTCATATGAATTGTTCTTGTGCTATACCTGTTTACTGTTGTCAAGTGCTCCTTTGATTAGAATATGATCTACATAAAGGCTAATTAGTGTCAATGCTTTTGTGTTTCAGCCGGCCACTGTCTGTGAAGAGTGTCATTGGAGGGAGCATGACAAGGAGTAAGACACCTCCTGACTTTCTATCTGTTGGGGTGGGGTTTCCTCTGAAGTAATAAGCACACTGGAAGAATTAGGCTCTAGTGTGCTTAAGTTGGTATAGATAAGGCACTAAGAGACATGCTCTCTTGATCAAGACCTTGTACCTTTATTTACCCCGAGTCAGACGGCAGTATCATTCCTGGTTATTTGCAGAGCGGAATTATTATATTTACCAATGCTGTATGAATCCAATTTGAAAAAATAATAATATTTGAGGGATCAAAAGAAACTAAAATATCCTGATGCTGATTTATAAAAGTCTGAATGGTTTGTTGAGCCTGGTCTTAAGAAGACAAGCAAACAACATTTAAATTGCTTGTTTTATGAATAGATATCAGATCGTTGTAGCTCTACCAATTCTCAAAAAATGTGCTTAATTAGGCATGAATAGGTTTATGTGAATAGATACCTATATACACTCATCTATTTGTGTGTTTGTATTGACTTGGTATGCAAATGCAGGGGCGAAACGTGTGGTATGTGCTTGATGAGAAAACACAACCCCTAGGGCTTCAGGTTCCAGACTGTTGTCACAGTTGTTGTTCTACAGTCTCATAGCAGATGGCTCAGAAACTCCTCCTGTGTTGCTCTTTGGTGGCAGTAAAAGTAGAAAATTAAGAAGTATATGTAAGTGATGCAGGATGCTTAAACAGCCTCAGTGATATGAGTCCTCATGTGTGCTGTTGTAGGTAAGCTGGTGGGCAGCAGGGTGTCTCCTTCATCAGGTTCTCTCCAGCGTTCCCGTAGTGACATCGACGTCAACGCCGCCTCCAGCTCAAAGTCCCGTCTGTCCACCGTACCCACCTCCTCGCCCTTCAGTTCTGCAGCGGCCCTCCCCCCCGGGTCCTACGCCTCATTAGGTAATCCATCACTCACCTTCCTCTTAACTTCTCAAAACAGAAAAACTAACAAACAAAAAAAGAAATAGCAAAACAGTTGAGGTAACGTAAGAAGAACAGGAATTAAAAAAGCTACTGTTTAGCTAACTTTTATTAATTTAACCTTTGTGTCCCGTCAACTGCAACTTACCGCAAGTTTCAAATGCGCCATTATGCCGCATTTCCACTACAGCGCGGTTTAAGCGTGCCGTGCCCAGCCCCTTTTTGGTTGCGTTTCCACTAGGCGTAGATCCGGCTAGCGGGTACTTTTTCACAGTTTTCTGGCTCTCCAAAATCGAGGTTCTTTCCGGGCCAACAACCGGGCTGAGTATGCTAAACTAGTGAGAGAATCGCTGGCAACTACAACAAAACGTGATTTAATTGAAATACACGTTTCTAAATGATGCCGAAGTAACAACATACTGATACCGGTTAGTAAGAACCATGAATTAATGCTTTGACAAGTCTGCAGACAGACGGCAGGCGAAAAACCCTTTTAAAATACGCGTTTTCTAAATGGAGATTGGCTAAGCTAACGCAGTATATGCTCCGACCGTCGGCCTATACAGACATAAATAAACCAACGACTGTATTCTCCATGACACAGACAGTCTGTGGTTTGTACTTTTGTCTAGTTTCTGAACAGATATGAAGAGCTGTGAGCTCTGACGGAGCCTACACACGGCGGCGTGCGTTGCCGCTTCAACGCTTCTGCCCATTCACTTTGAATGGGGTGACGTCACGATTCGCCGAACTGCATTGTGGGAGCAAAGCGTAGCTTCTCTCGCGGTGCTCGCTGCAAAAGTAGAGCAATGTTCTACTTTTGCCGCCTCAACAGAAGCGTCAGCCAATGAAATCCCGTTTATGCAAATCTGCCAGTACAAGCGCTAGCCAATCAAACCGCGTGTATGCTGGGAGAGACTACGCAGGTCATTTCCTCATATTCCAAAAAATGGAGGGAAAATTCATTATAGCGGTAGAGAATCACCCGGTGCTGATCAGTCTCTGTTCATCTACCGGGATACAAACCGGAGGAGCGAGGCATGGAGGGAGGTGGCAGAGACAGTGGGTGAAACTGGTAGGGATTTTATATCCAGTTTACTTCGTTTTAACATTGCTATTGCTTTGTATGTCGGGGGCGGGAGATTCATGTGATTGGTTGTTGGTCGCGTTGCTCGCAAAAAATCCCCAAGCTTCAGACACGCCCACCGCCAAGCGTCAACGCACGCTGCTGTGTGGACGCTCCGTAACAGCTAACAGCTCGGCTGATGTTGGTTTTGTGTTTCGCATTGAAGATGACGTCACGGCTCCGCCTATACTGCGTTACTATAGTTACTACCCCAGTTCCTGAACTGTAATGGAAACGCAGCATAAAGTGAGCCTGATCTGTGTAATATGTAGCCAATAAATTCCACATTGTTGGTAAAATAATATTTTTATATTAATGCAATAATGTAAACAAAATAAATACTGTCTGCACAACCCACAGTAATAAATTATACTATATTATTATTATTATTAGTAGATAAATATTTAGATAGATAGATATATATATATATATATGTCATATGTACAGATCCATCCTACTTTTCACTTGTCACTTTAACTTTTAGTACCTCATAGCTCGGATGACCAAATGTGTATATATGCTCTCAGTTATCTTACTCTTATTTTCTCTTATCCCCGTTCCATAGTCTCTGGTTATTGTTGTCATTACCATTTTGCTTTATTATTGATCCTATTTTTGATCTTGCCTCTATTTTGACCTGTGTGAATCTTTACTGTCCTGTTTTGTTCACGTTTACCCTGTTGCTGCTTCCTACTGCTGAATTTCCCCACGGGGATTAATAAAGGTCCATCTAATCTCTAATCTAATCTAATTTGGTCAAACCAGCCCGCACGTGATATTGCGGTGCGCGAATATATCATTACGGTAGAATCCTGGAAACACTGCCTCTGTGTTTAGATGAGAATAAAACAAAAACTGTCCAGTATCAAAGACTCATCTCACTCCAGGGTGATAGCAGGACACCCCATCTAGTCACTTTGAAGTCTCATATAAGAGCTATCATCCCTGTTTTTAGATGAGACATCAGAATGTCCTGATTTTTTTCTAAGTGACTAGATGAGATGTCCTGCTATGACCCTGAAGTGAAATGAGTCTTTGATACTGGACAGTTTTTGTTTTATTCTCATCTAAACACAGAGGCAGTGTTTCCAGGATTCTACCGTAATGCATAGGATATTCGCGCACCGCAATATCACGTGCCGGCTGGTTTGACCGCAGTTTTTCCCCCTGCCTATATGCCGTGAGCTGATTATCGAGCCTTCATTGTAACAGTCGCGGGTGTGTACTGTGTGTTTGCGTGTGGGGAGTGCTTTTGTGCGCCTACCAAGGCCTAACTATACCGTACTAAGCCGTGCGAGGCCCTGCAGTGGAAATGCGCCATAAATAACCCCATATTCCGATATAAAAACATTTAGGAGGAAAACAGGAAGGTCTAAATAAAAACTGCAATGTTGCGTAGGCCTATGTAGAACTGTCCTCACAAAAAGCCTCTCTCAAAGCACTATTTTACTTTTACCATGTTTTTTTCTGGAGGAAGACTCAAGCAGTTATTCTCAAAGTCTCCCATCATCATGAGATATTAAAACACTGTCTCCTGCAGTCACTGGCTTTTACGGCATGACTGGAGTTCTAAATGAGTGCTGAGGCTGTCGTTAGACTGTTCTGTCAGCAGGAACTGTTTAAATCCTACACTGACACTTCTAATGAGATGAGGCTGAGTGGCCTCCCAGTGCGATTAAACCCCCAGACACTTTTTAAGGATGTTTTCACAGCATTTTAAGCTAATGGCTAAAGTTCACGCCATCCCCCACCAATATATGACATGCACTGTAATTCTGTTGGCCACGCACAAACTTCTCCCCCTAACCTGTTCTTCTCGAGTCCCAGTAGACAGATAATGGCTGTTACTAATGAGGATGAGGCCCCCTGGTCCCCCACTCACTCCTGCTTTAATTGCTACTAACGTCTTCCTGTACACCTCTCCTCCCACTCGCTGCTGCACCGCCTTTCTTAAAAACCCAAAAGATGGCACTCCTGGTAAAATCGATGGTAAGACGTGTGTGTGTGTGTGTGTGTGTGTGTGTGTGTGTGTGTGTGAGAGAACCAGAAAGTGAAGGTGTGTGAGAGTGTCTTTTTGTAAGCTGTTACAGGCTCCACGTCTACATCCTGTCTCTCCTCATCTGCGCCCTCTTCTCCTCTCTTCACCCCCCCAGTGGTGGTCAGTTATGTGGAACTGCATGGACTGTCTGCATGGACTTCCTCTTCCTCACTGTAACCCTAACAAGTGTATCCATCCACCCTGTTACTCACACAGCGATCAGGTCCAGCGTTACTGATTCATACAGCTGCGTTATGTTAATAGAGGAGGTTGTCGTGATCTTTTTTTCTTTATTGATGTCTTTTACTTTACAGAAATTGACGTTCCACTGTAACGCGTTGCAAGGTTTCATCACCACATGTTTAATCCTAGCAAATACTTTAACTGTCCTTAGTTTTGAGTGTCCTCAAAAATCTGGACAGGTGGTGGACTGTTCTGATGTTTAAACTTAGTGGCATGACAGGAACATAGCATCTGTTCATGTAAGGTTTCACACTACAGATGCTTTACCCTTTCATCAGTCACACACAAGTCTAATCAGCTGATGGTCCATTTTTAAGACCTGAACAAAAGAAGCTAGTCACTGCTTACTGGAGGGAAAAGGCTATGGCTCAATTATACCGCAAATGAAATGAAAGACTGGTTAACACTTCAAAATAACAAGTGGAGTAATAACTGAGATACTTTAGAAAATCTCTCAAGCTTGTGTTAACCAAACACCTTATTTCAGGCATCTTACCAAAAGGCCATTTACAAAACCCATTGACTTTAAGACACTTGAATCAGAAGTGCAAAAATGGTGACTCTTTCTGGGTCTTAGGACTCCTTCCTGCAGCTTTCGGTATGGTAAGTCCTCATAAATATTATAGATATTATTGCACACAATGAGATCCCTAAATAAATAAAGAGAGTTTTATCTCCTCATTAAGTATAATATGTTTTGTTTTCCTGTCCTGGAAAGCAGAAAGGACCCCAATAATTATGGAAGCACAACAACTGGGTTCTACATTTGAAGTTGGTCTGTTTTCCCTTGAGTCCTGTACTCTGCATAATCCATAATACAGTATGTTCTGCCCTTTCAATGGTCAGTGTGGTTTAACCATTGTATAGAGTTCCCCATGTCCACAACTAAATACAACTGTATTTGTAAAGATTACTTTCTGCATCTTTAAATGCATGAAAGTGTATTCAAACATATTGAGTTATCTTCTCAGACATCTGACTGGACTATCAAGCTTTTGTGAATGCTAGTGTATTCTAGCTTTTGCTTTGCTAGCCTTGCTGTTAGCAGCACATGTTGCTTTCATTTTTGATTTGAAGTCGACGGATGATCTTTCCTAGCTAAACTTCCAAAACTACATTATTAGAAGTAAAAATGTCCCAGTTTTGTTCATGTTTGCAGGTTTTTTTAATCATATATATATATAGGCAGATGAAAAGGATGTTCAATGTATGTTTGTCCTTCACCACACCAGAGTCGAAAAAGTTTGCCAATATTTCTCACAGTGCGTTTTAGGCACACAAGTGGGATAATGTCACTTAAAAGTCACTTATGTGCTCTCCTGTTACCCCACCCATCATGAACTTTGGTTGCAGGTTAAAACGCACGCTGAGAATGATTTGCAAACTAATCGAGCCAGGTGTGTCTGTTTCCCTGCTGTGTGTTTCAGGGGGGCTTTTCCCCTCATCCAGGTCTTCTTCATCCTGTCTCCCCAGACTTTTTCCTCTCCAGCATCTCTGTCCAGGGTTGTGGTGAAAGTCACTCATGTGTATTAAACCCCCCTGTCTCTCTTCTCTCCCTTGTCGCCCAGGTCGAGTCCGTACCAGGAGGCAGAGCTCGGGCAGTACGGGGGGGGCCAGCCCCTCAGTGGTGGACAGTAGGGGACGCAGCCGAGCCAAAATCGTCTCCCAGTCCCAGCGTACGTATATACACCCCACACAGGCTCCCACACTGTGACGCTGGAGATATAACAGACTACTAACATTACACACAGCCGTACACAGCTATGTTTGTGCCTACTATTTACCAGTCTTTCACTCTCATGTTTCCGTATGATCTTGTCTGCATTGAGATCATACTAGATGTGTTGCTGTTTCTTGTATGTGTGTTATTTGATCTTGAAACCACTTCCTGTCTCAAATCGTTTGTATTTGTGCAAGTGTGCCGACCTGCATTCACAGTATGTTGGCATCTATGGATTCTTGTGATCTGTCAGTGGGCTAAAAAAAACCCTGAGAGGCAAGTGAGAAAATGTGGGGATCCGAATGTCTGACCTAATTGTTTTCTCTGCTGTGTTTATGACTTCAGAACAGTTAAGAAACTGGGCCAGTACAGAGTGGTGCGATGATCAATGCTTTTATAGGACGACCCCAGAAGTTTGCATTGTATAAAGTCTTTAGCAAACAAACGTTAATGATACTTACACGTTTTGTTCAGCAGGATAATCTCCACATATATTAACACCACTTCCATGACTTTTGATTTAGTAAATCGCCAGAAGTAAGTATGGCTAAACTCCATCACTGCTCAGATAAAGGTGGACTTGTGTTTGGCGTGGCGATGTTTACTAGTCTCATGTAGTCACTTGTTAGCAAAGAAGCTTCAGATATTCAAGACATTTACTGACAGATTTTTGTCATGAATCAAAAGGTGGAAAACTATTCAGCTTGTGTTAACCACAGACCCCATCTCAGGCATGCAGACAAAGCACACACAACAGAAACAAGATGTCTTATTAATGAACACAGGAGGGGGAACATTTGAGACCATACTTAGAAAATAGATTTTTTTTTTATTCTCGCTTGCCACTCAGGGCTTCTGCTGTTAATCAGGTCACAGCTAACATGCTAACAACCCAGAGTGCATGCTGGGTAAAGTCAATAAACATAACCCCTTCTGTCTCATTTTCACCGTTCTCCACCCTATCCTGCCTATTGCCTCCATCACCCAGGATCCAGATCAGCCAATCCCATCAATGGTAAGGCCTCAGCTTCATCCAATCACAATTCAGGAGCTCATCACAAAGCAACTCCTTCTTAGAACGTTGCATGCCCGTCCATTCTCATCACTGTGTTACCGTTGTTTCACCATGTAGGGTAGCAGCATGCAGATGTTTCCTCACATTCACATTTTTATTTCTGATAACCTTCCCCCACAGTTTGAGCGCTGTATGGAGTCCGACATGTTTGCCATTTTGTTGTCTTTGTATTCTTTGTTTTCACTATTGAAGTTTTTCCACAGTAACTGTCTCCCCACAGCAGAGTTACATGTGGTTCCTGTCCCCCCTCACCCTGTGTGTTCTGTTTGCATCCAACTGTCGTGTTGTCATTAAAAATACGTATTAATTCACCTTTCAATCCGTCTAAATCCAGGACATAGGTTAAGACTCCACACTGAGATGAATACATATAGGAGAAGACACTATAATATGTCGGCAAAGCATCTGGTCTGCTTCCACAGGGCTTGAGTTTGGAGATTAAACTGAGCATGTTATTGAAGGTTTTACCCTCCTTACTCCTCTCCCTCAGCCCCTGGATGCTGTGTAACCCCGGTACGTGTCTTTCTCCCACAGCCGGCAGTCGCTCCAGCTCCCCGGGGAAGCTTCTGGGCCACAGCAGCTACGGGCGGGTCCCTCGGGTCTCGGTGTCGGCCTCCACCACGCCTGCTGACAAGCGCAGCCGCGTCCCCCGCAGCCAGGGCTGCAGCCGGGACACCAGCCCCATCCGCCTGGGCCTCGGTGAGAACGGCACCAAGCACACTTCAGTGACAGTTAGAGTCTAATGGGTCAAAGTCTAGAGAAGTTATTTACTGTGGCTAAGAGGTGAGACAACAGGCATACCCATTGTTTTTCCATACACTGACCTTGCTCGATAAAAAGAACGTTTTTATCACTCTCTTATAGGCAAAACACAAGACACTGTAATGTGATTCATGACATTTGAATTTGTCTACTTCTTGTCAAATCCGCATTTAATTGTGCACTGTGACGCTAGTCAGCAACAAGTCAAACACTGACCACTCGCATGCTCCACGTCATACAAACCTTACCCAGAATGATGTCTAAAACATGTGAAACTGGACCTTCTTTTCTTCCTGATGCAGAGATAACCTTGTGTTTGTTTTGTCCTTTGAAACCTTGCAACAGTCAGACACTGAAGCTCAGACTGTTTCCGTCCACCACAAAGCATTGTGGGCTTATTATTTGCACAGACAATAAGGCAGATGACAAAGACAGCAATGTCTGTTCTGTTCTCGTCATGCATAGTTAGTTTTCAGCTACACTTTCCTCACAGATCTATTCTGGTGTGTGATTGGTTGAGAGGCAGTGGGGCTTGTGGGGGATGTAGTGTTTGTCATGAAAACATGTTTCTTTGGCCCAAATGTTGAATATTTCGTATTAATTGAGGTTCCTTCACTTTGGTTTGGTTTTCAAATGTGGTTATTAATGTTTACAGGTTTGTTTTGACGAGAACAGGATACTGTTTTTGATCAGTGTGTGTCCTTTTCTCATTTATGGAGTCCTTGTCACCCGGTAACAGAAGCTGGAGTTGCTCTGTGGAGTCCAGTCTAATCCGTACTAGCAGTATGCTGTTTGACCTGCTCACTCACCAGCATCCTGGCACTGGCTCTGTTCCTCTTCCTGTCTTCACTTTCACTTCTTCTTTCACTTCTTCTTCATCTGCTCCTTATCTGTCCAGACCCTTTGTGTCCTCCTTTACTGTATATCTTGGGCATCAGAGACGTTTGTTCATTGATCGGTCTGAGTGTGCATTAGTTCACATAGAATATTCAAATAGTGATGGTCATAAAGTTTGCAGAGTATATTTTCATATCGTAAAGTATGTCTTTGTCTATGTCGCATTTTCATTCAGGGCAAAATGCTAAATTGGCCTGATGCAGCATCTCTGAGTGTGTACACCTTCTCTTCTATGGCTTGATAGTTTCAGCAGCACAATGGAAACCCCCATATTGATATATAAAGCCATTTTTTATGATTTGTGTGCGCAGATTACGCTCACAAAAATGTGACATGTAGTAGTTGTGTTAGTTAGCTATTATACAAGCCATGTCAGAAAGAAAGAATGGTGTTTAACAGAACATGTTCCCTTAGACAGCAGTGTGTATAAAAACCTTAACCAAGACAGAGTCACTTCTTAACTTTACACTGTCAATAGTTTTTCAAAGTACTCATGCCATTACATCCAAAATGAAAGGTTGTCAACCCTCTTTAGAGAGGTAGAGAACAGTCTGCAAGGCTTCTTCTTTCAGAACCTCTCCTCCTCACATCTGTCTCTCCCTCATGAATGCACTGACCTTCCCACCTAACTTGTTGTCATGACAGCCAGCCTGTGTGGTAAAGCTCTTCTTCCTGCTGCTCTTCCCTACCGCACGCTAGCCCGGAGCCGCATCCCCCGCCCCAGCATGAGTCAGGGCTGCAGTCGTGACACCAGTCGCGAGAGCAGCCGCGACACCAGCCCTGCTCGGGGCTTCACTCCTCTGGGTGAGTACCGCTCAGCTCATGGACCCCCTTTCCCAGTGAGGGTCCCGACTGGAGAGTCTTCCCAGATGCTCACACAAGCTTTGTCTTTTCCTGTTGGTGTTATCTGGAGCATGCTTTCTGTGTCTGCCTGTATTTATCTGCGCATGCACTAATGATGTCTTCCTGGGTTTAGAGAAGAATGTACTGTTTCCAGTTTCTCTTGTATGGAAGCTTTGAGAGCCGAGTGAGAAATGAAATTCTGGTGATCCATTTTGAAATTCTGATCTAAATAGTTTTCTCTCCTGCACTTACAAAAAGGAGTTTGGCAGATTATCTATTAATAAATGTCCACATTTGTTTCATCTTCAGGTGAAGACATAGTAGGTGTTGGTGTCAGATTTCTGTTTGACTTTTTCTTTTATTATTATATTTTTAATAGGCAAAATCTGTGAAATGTGAACTTCTCGATGCACTCAGAAGACATGAATGCTTTAGTCATTCAGAACATGTTGTTGCCTTTTTTCTTTTGCCAAAATGAGCATTACAACAGCCAACACATGATACTAACAACAGAAATCATTTTCACTGAGAGCAGAATTTAGGAACTTAGGAAAAGAACCCTGACCAAACAGGAGAGAAAACAATTAAGACCAGACTTAGAAAAGACATCACCAGAAGGATGTTCTCTCTCTGCTGCCTTTCAGACCCTTTGCACTTTAAATGATGGTATAAACCACAAAGTACCATCGTGGAATCTACCTTCTTTGTTTCTGAATGTGAATTGTTTCTGAAGGAATCTGTGAACATGTTGTGATTCAAGTGGCGTCTTGAAAGATTGAGGAAGATGAAAGGTGGACGGAGATAAACAGCTAGCAATAAGGATCATTCAAGAGCTGATTGTGCCCATGCAAACAATGCCCGCTACTGCAGCTCATAGTTATTGTGCTGTTGCATTCTGGGAAATGATTTCATAACTCAAGTTTGTTTTTCACACCACTAGGCTGGTGGTCTTAATTTCAGTACAGATGTCTGTTGCAGTACACACCACATGTTGAGCTGTATCTCTGTGGTGCTGGATCATAGAACCTGAGAAGCATCAGATTAAGGACTGTCAGTGCTTTAGCATCGCTTTACAAAGTGAAGAATACAATGCTGGTATGGGTTATGAGTAATGGGCTTCCTCCTTCTCTACCTAACTGTATATCCAATAGTAACACATGGAGAAGGGACACTTTTTCCCACTGCAGAGCTTAATAACATCTCTGTTAAGGCCTCAAAATAATCAGGTCTATATTTATAAAAAAGGGTGTTTAAGCCAGCAGGGATCTTGTTTGAAAGATTAAGGGGTTATTATTAATCTCCTTTAATACTCTATGTCATATCAAAACAACAGCACTCATTTCAGGTTGAAAACAAGAGTCACATTTTCTGTCCAATTCATTAAGATTCCAAATGAAATATAACGAAATAAAGGAAGCTCTGACCTAAAACAAACAACTTTATTTTGCCACTATAAACTGTCTAAGTTATAATTATATAAAACAGGTGTGCTTTAGATCACTCGTGTTTGTTGTTGTAATAAACATTTCACACACAAGAGGGTGCACTACTATCCCATGTTCCAAATTGATCTTAAGTCATTCCTGATGTCATATTGATATGTTAAAAATATATTTCAAACAAATGTAAACACAGTTCAGTTATGTTTCTTAAACTGCTAACTTAAATATATGAAGCGTGTGTTAAGAGCACATGGAGAAATGTAAGCATCAGTGCGGGGTAGTACAGGCTCTTCAGTCCCTTTGGGTCACAATGAGTGGTACAAGAAAATAGATCCTGTCAAAAGAAAAAGAAAATCACCTGCCTATACTTTCTTTTCACCAGGGGTTCAAAGAAAGAAACAAAGTCATCCATTGCCTCTCAGGGTTCCTGTCAATGGGCAGCAGTTGCTGCTGAGACTGACCTTCAGAGGCCGGTGTTAAAGGTCCCATGTCATGGCCATTTCTACTCATCATAATTCCATTGTTGAGGTCTACTAGAATAAATGTATATTGTGCAATTTTCCAATCTCACATTGGTTTCTCATACAGCATCTCTGTATAGTCTGTGTATTCACTCTCTGTCCTAAACGGCTTGTTGGAGCTCCTGCCCCCCCTCCATGTGAGCTCCGCGGATTGGTCAATTTGGACCAATCTGCGGAGCCGTTACGTCACGTTACGTCACGTTACGTCACGTTACGTTACGTCACGTTACGTCACGTCACGTTACGTCACGTCACGTTACGTCACTATACCTGAAATACGTCACTATACCTGAAATACGTCACTATACCTGAAATACGTCACTATACCTGAAATACATCACTGTACCTGAAATACATCACTGTACCTGAAAGACGTCACTGTACCTGAAAGACGTCACTGTACCTGAAATACGTCACTGTACCTGAAAGACGTCACTGTACCTGAAAGACGTCACTGTACCTGAAAGACGTCACTGTACCTGAAAGACGTCACTGTACCTGAAATACATCACTGTACCTGAAATACATCACTGTACCTGAAAGACGTCACTGTACCTGAAAGACGTCACTGTACCTGAAATACGTCACTGTACCTGAAAGACGTCACTGTACCTGAAAGACGTCACTGTACCTGAAAGATGTCACTGTACCTGAAAGACGTCACTGTACCTGAAAGACGTCACTGTACCTGAAATACGTCACTGTACCTGAAATACGTCACTGTACCTGAAATACGTCACTGTACTTGAAATACGTCACTGTACCTGAAATACGTCACTGTACCCAGGAAGAAAACAATGGAAAAAGAGAAATCCCCTACGAGGCGTTCTGGGGCAGCACAGACAGGTCTTCTCTGTGTTAGAGTTGTACTCCCTACAGGGTGTACTTTGAGGGTTTGTGACTCTGCAGACCGTTTACATGCAGAAAAAGCTTCATAACACAAGGGGATGGGTAATAACCGGAAAAGCATGACATGGGACCTTTCAACCTGTAGTGTGTGTCACTAACCCCCCCGCCCAAATGTTGCCCACCTCTCCTGCAGCCTCCCGACGTCACTCCCGTTCAACCAGCGCTCTCTCCTCAGCCGACCCCCACAGCCAGTCAGGTGACCTGCATGCCCAGAACCCCCCGACCCCCCAGTCCCCTCTCAGACCTCCCAGGTTCCCTCTTAGAGGCCTACTGAACCAGCATGCCTCTGTGTTTATGTTCAGTGATGTGACCTGAAGCATCCACCACCCTTTTACTTTAGAGTGTTTTTGAGCATTGCACAGGAAAGGTAAGAAAGGCCAGTTGTTTTTGTTTAGCATGAAAAGAGAAACGTTAGCTTTCCATCTGCTTGACCTCATTGTCCTCATTTAGAGCTGTGATTTCTGTGGATGTATGATCTACAGCATTATATATGCTGACTCAGCTAGCTTCACTTTTTGTTATTTGCCCCTTCTCATGGAACTGTCTCAGTTGTGCCTCTGTTGTTTTCATTCTTGACATTCCTCTTTGGTGGGCTTGGTCATCCTCTCTTTTAGTTTTTATTTTCTTCCTTCTTTTATTAGAGAATATTTTCCTTTTGAGCTCATTCATCTGCAGCGCATTGCTCTTTGATTTGTTACACACGAAAGATTCAGGTAAGTTGCAGTGGCCATTTTTGCTTTTCTAACTAAGATTGACTTACTATCTTTCTCATCCCCCTTCCTGTGTAGACCGATATGGTTTGATCCACCAAGCCAGGATCTCTGCCTCTGTCAACGCCATGAGGGTCCTGAACACCGGCACAGAGGTGGAGGCAGCGGTGGCTGATGCTCTGGTAAGCTGCTGTTACTGCTTAATAACCATGTTGTTATTGACATGTGATTGCAACTTTGTTTTTATATCATTAGTTAACTGTGTCCAAAGTTTAAATCTTAGTAAATATAAGGTTCAGTCAGCCACATCACACGTGTAGCTTCGGTAGCCTGGAAGCTCATCGGCTCATATTACAATATTGTAAGTGATTCTTTTTGATCAAAAACTTAACTTTTTCAACTTCATTTTTTCAATCCTTACATATTCAGCCAATCATTTGGATCCAGGTCACAATCTATTAATCATGATTAAGTATATTACTAGTAACTTTTGTTAAATACAGCCCTGGATCGCTGACGGAAATAATATACATATCAAGACATTAAATGAATAAGTTTTAGGCCTCTTTGACCAGTCTGACCATAATTAAGGTAATATGGTCAGACTGGAACCCTTGTGATACAAGACTACCGGGGGCGACACTCATCATGAGCGTGAACAGTTTCTTAGTGTAGCCCCACTCAGCCTATTACACATATTTAACTTTGAGAGTTTTAATAAAGCCTCTGAGACAGAAGTATTGTTGAATTATTGGTCTTACACTGATGTCTGTATTTATCTGCAAGGTTCCAGCCTCACTCTCACACACACCACACACACACACACACACACACACACACACCACACACACACACACACACCACACACACACACACACACACACCACACACACACATACACAGAGATCAGTGAAATGTGTAGTGTACTTATTGTGTGTTCCATCTTTAAAGCTCCCCTCTCTCATCTTTCCCCCTCTGTTTGTTACCATTCCAGCTGCTAGGAGACTCCAGGAATAAGGTAGATGGCACTTTACATACTGGTTGTATATCCATGCTGTCCTGCAGCTTGATTTGTTCTACTCATGACACCCCTCAACCCTCTTTCTTACTGTTTGATTGAATGAACCTCAAATCTGTGTTTTTTTTCTTCTTTTTTTCACATTGTAATATTATGTGCTGTAACTAATAGTTTCGGTACGTTATTCATATACTTGCTTTAGTTTGTATGAAGTCCATGATATTAACTATGCTCTACTGTTTGCTGTGTCATTACTATTCTATTCGTTTGTGCTTTACTGGCTTTGATGTTCATATTTCATCAACAAAAAAGTGAATTTCATTTTCAACTGAGGAATTGACGACAGCGTATTAGAGCCATTACAGAAAACTGAAAAAGATTACTAGGAGCCGAGAGAGAGGAGTAATATTCTGAGATTAAAGTTGTAGAGTAATAAGAGAAAAAAAAGATGTCAATGATATATATGTGACGACGTTTGTTTTGTTGCCAAGGATCCTGGATGTCTTCACAACTTTATCTCACCACAGCTTTTGAAGCCATGCGGTTCCTTGGCTATTTCAATGTTTTAATTTGTGACTATTATCTCATAAAAAAATCTCTTGCATATTAATGAATGATCAACCACATAGATTATTCCCATTTGTTGTCTTTTATCTTTGAAATTCTACACTTTCTTTGTTTTTTTTACTGAAATATTACCCCTTCCCTAGCTCCGTGTATTTACTATTTAGCATATTATGGCCCTAATACGTATTTACAGAACATAAATATCACAATTGTGTACTGACTTTCCTTTCAAACGGATAAATCAAATCCAGAGAATAATAGATGAAATGTACTGAGTGCATGTCTCCCTGATGCAAACCAGAACACATTCTGCAGAGCCTTGTTAACATCTAGGAATCAAACTGTGTCACATTTCCATCCCGATCTTCTTCCTCCCGCAGAGGAAGCCGATGAGGCGCAGGTACGAATCCCCAGGGATATACTCTGACGACGACGCCAACAGCGACGCGTCCAGCGCCTGCTCGGAGCGCTCGTACAGCTCCAGGAACGGAGGGATCCCTCACTACCTGCGGCAGACGGAGGACGTGGCCGAGGTCCTGAACCACTGCGCCAGCTCCAACTGGTCCGAGAGGAAGGAGGGCCTGGTGGGCTTGCAGAACCTCTTCAAAAGCCAGAGGATACTCAGGTGGGCTGGGCTCAGAGGGCAAATATGAGCTTTGGTACTATAGCCAGCTCACATACAGTGGGTGAGGGTTAGAGGGCAAAAAGCTTTGAACTGAGTGAACAGCCAAAAGAGAAGACTTGAACTGTTTGGACCGTCAGTGATATTTCACAGTAAATACACAACTATACACATATCCACATATGCACAAACGCAGATGTTTAGACAAAGTATAATGACATCAAATATAGCAAAAAAGTTGAGGGGGTTGAAAATAAATCTAATGAAGGCCATAAAAGTATAATTCTTTTTTGAATAAACTGGACCAAAATCAATCGTGATATAAATGTCAAAAGTATCAAATAAATTACAGAATAAGTAAAGAGCATAATTAGTGACACTTAATATAAGCCAATTTAAAAAAAGATGTGCTTATAAGTGTTATAAGTGTCTTAAAAAGATGTGAACCCTGCCCTGATGATTTCCTTCTGTCGCTTGCAGCCGAGTGGAGCTGAAGAGACTTTGTGAGATCTTCACCAGGATGTTTGCAGACCCACATAGCAAGGTAAAGAATACAACCAATACGCAACTAGATAAGACTCGGTGTAAAGGCATGGTGTCTAAATACAGCACTGGAGCCTGCCTGTTGAAACTAATCAGTGTCTCTTGTTGCATGGCCTGCCTTGCTGTGGATTTAACAACAGAGAGTAAGTGTGTTTTCTATCCATATCACTGCCGGCATGTACCTGTCTGAACATGAGCAGGTTCATCCTATTTCATCAGTAATGAGTGTGCATGTCTGCTTAGGTGTTCAGCATGTTCCTGGAGACCCTGGTGGACTTCGTCCTGGTGCACAGGGAGGACCTGCAGGACTGGCTCTTTGTGCTGCTCACCCAGCTGCTGAAGAAGATGGGGGCCGACCTGCTGGGCTCCGTGCAGGCCAAAGTCCAGAAGGCCCTGGATATCACAAGGTGTTTAACCAGTTCAAACTGTCCGGGTCACAGGGGGGGGGGCACAGCAAACATCAGTGGCTGTTGTTCTTTTACACTGAAAAGGGGCTTGACATTATTTTTCCAAGCATCTGTTTAGAGCAGTGGTTCCCAACCTTCTTTTAGTGGACAGTGCCACGCGGAGGTCCTGTTCCACTGACAGCCGGGTAAGGGGCTTGTTTTGGACATATGAGTGAGGAAAACGCCAGCTCGCACAAGTAGGAGGTTGGAACCTACAAAAGCATGTTGATGGCACTCTCTGAGAGGGATGGAGCCAAAAGATATCCAGACGTAGTTCACCGTGCTCCAGTTTCAGGGAGCGGTCCTATAGCTCTGCGAGTTCATCCTGAGCTCTGCTGTTAGTGGCTGATATTAATGAGAGAGGATTAAACGGCTCCCGGGGCCAATGGAAGTCTTCATTCATAGGAGGGAAATATGACTCAAACCTCTGCTCCAGCACTCTCACTCTAATTACTCTTGGAATGCTTTGGCGCCAGGATAAAAAGCTGCTCTGCAGTCTGCACGCCGTAAACAATGGCGGCTGACGTAAGTCATGAGAATTGAAGAAGTCAGTATGGGGCTATATTCAATTTCATATTTCTAAATCTGAGCAATATATATGTTTTATTAGCTTATCAACTCCATTGTACATGTAATACATGAAGTGAAGTTTATTAAGTGAGAGAAACATTTGGAACGTAACACCTGGACATTGCTCGCGGCACACCGGTTGGGAACCACTGGTTTAGAGAAATGTAAACTCTAACTCACTCTGTGGTGAATGTGGTGAATGTTGAGAGTTAATACATTATTGGCAGCAACATCACAACCATTAAGTAGATATTTAAAAATATATAATTGGAGATTTATCTTAGGAATCAAGGAAAGTAGAAAAGAATGGATTCACACAATGTTGTTACTTGTTTATTTATTTATTATTACTTTACCTTTATATTATAACCCTGTGTAGGATAGTTTTTCACAAAAAAGACAATCAAACATCTGGGATGCAACACTAATAAAGTCAAATGTAAGTCCACGTGATTCCACTATGTTTTAATGCCTTTATAAGCGCGTTTAAGCATGTTTGATAATTATGGGGATTATATTGTGCAGAATAACGGTGACATGATATCCTCATATATTCCCATGCTTATCTGAAGGAGATCTGTTTGAAGGACACTTGATTTCCTATACCTCTGAATTAGTGATTAACCTCATTATTGAGCAGTCAAGCTTGTTCCATCATAGGAAAGGTAACCTCTCATTTCTTTGTGTGTGTCAGGGATTCCTTCCCATTCGATCAGCAGTTTAACATCCTGATGCGGTTCATCGTGGATCAGACTCAGACCCCTAACCTGAAGGTAAACCCTCATTCTGTTCACAGACCTGGTTTGGATCGCTGAGTGTGGTTGATGGAACATTTTTGTCACACATGACTGAACGTGTGCTGTCTCTTCAGGTTAAGGTGGCCATTCTGAAGTACATCGACACCCTGGCCCGGCAGATGGACCCGACAGACTTTGTCAACTCCAGTGAGACGCGCCTGGCCGTCTCTCGCATCATCACCTGGACCACTGAACCTAAAAGTTCTGATGTCAGGAAGGTAGGCCACGTTATCCAGCACTGACTGTCCAAATCTTTCTGCTTGTACAAACCTTTTCCTGCAGAATAATGTTTTTGGTTTTCATCCCATTTTTTTAAAAAGAAAATTCCTTTTGTTCCTAATTTAGGTCGTAAGCATTTGTTCAGCACACTGGAGTTATCAGAGAATATGAATGTATTTTTGATTCTTTGGTTAAAACAACATGTGACACATGACATATGTGTTGCTTTAATCCTCATGGTGCAATGTAACCCTTCTAAACCAGAAGATGTAGCTACGGCAGAGTCCTGCACGGGGCTGATTTTCAAGACCCGCTCCCGCCCAGCACCCGCAACGTGCAATACCGAACCCGCCTCGCTACCCGCACATATTGCCAATTAGTTCCGCAACCCGACCCGTCGGCACAAGATCCGCAACCCGACCCGAACCCGCATATATATTGTAAGGGAAACTTCTGCAGCAATGGAGAGTCAGGACTCAGAGAGACACGAGGAGAGTTGGAGCTTTGATGTCAAACAATGATAGTTTATTACAAGGATACGTCCGGAGAATTCATATCACAAGTCACAGCAGCAAAAGGTTCTGACTGCACGGGTGGGTTGTCATGGCAATTCTGATCAGCCTCGCATCTTGGTAGACCCTTTAACTAGTTTACAGAGAGTCAACCCACATATTGGGGGAAGGTATCCGTGAACACCTGGAGACACTGAATCACTGACTCTTTGGCTCTGTGACCGAGAGTCGACCAGTCATAAAACTGGTAATGTCAACAATAGCTGAGACTTCTCATTCCTTAAGACAAATAACAGACTTAGGGTTCGTCGTAAATGTCAACAGGCAGAAAGGTTAAATATCTTAGGAGTAAGGAAGAATTATTCTTTGACACTTAGAAGTAAGACAGAAATATTCTCTAACATATATGAGCAGTGAAAACGTGCAATTATTAACACACGCAGTTGCATATTTGTCTCAAAAGGTGTGGGATGTTGGTTCTTTCCTCCATCTAGGAACCAAAAGCCTCCAGACGTTGGATTTCGCTCTTGAGGAAGTGTTATTGAAAGTGCTGTATTCTCCGCTCGAGAGCTTCACCTCAGCCATTTCGAATGTGGCGCGCTCAGCAGCAGATTGATGCGCTGCAGAGGTTATGATTATGCGCGGTCCAGCGGGGGAGAGGTCTGAGGATTTAAACATTAAACTAAATTATTATTATTTTAATATATTTATTATGCAATACCCGCGATCCGACCCGCATCATGTTTGTTTTACCCAGAACCGAACCTGGAAAAATACCACCCCGCGAATCACTTTTTTTGCGGGTCACCCGTCGGGTACCCGACCCGATGCAGGACTCTGAACTCCGGCCCACGAAGAATGAGAAGGGAACAGATTAGATCTCACATCAAATCTATTGTTTCTTTATTTTTTTTTTCCTCAACATAAATGATTTTTTATATATAATCTCCATAGGAAGTAATGCCATACTAAACTATTTTAATAACATTAAAAGTGGGTGAGCAAGCTTAATGCAAAACTAATTGCTTAGAGGTGTTTAGTAAAACATATGTAACAAGGTTAAAAATAGCATGGTGAGTTGACTACAACGATACACCATCTGTTTTCGGTTATAATCCAGATGTACATCTTGTAAACCTCCACACTTGTTATCATTTGAATTGTTCAGTCTGGATTGTTTGTTCAGCCACAGTAGTAAACTTTGATAAAAGGTTCTCAGTGTGGAGGGCCTTCGGTCAGTGGCCCATTATCTTCCCCCTGTCTGATGCGTGACACATGTCCTCCCTCTGTGTCCCATCCTGTTTGTTACACTGCTGTTGTTCATTGGCATACTACAAAAAGGTTAGTGCTAGGGAGGATTGGTTGAGTGTTGCATCCACATGTGAGGTTGGGGGTCCTGTGTCTTTCTGTAACGCCCATATTGCCCCCACTGTGCCCCAGACCCTTCATAGCTGGGTGAGCGAGGAGCTAGCAGGCAGGTCCAGTCCTGCAGCCTTACTGTCCGCTGAGGGCAACCAGGAAGACAGGTGTAAGCAGGTAGAGCCCCGCCAGCAGCCAATCACAACACGATAAGCACGCAATGCCCCGCCTGCCCGGTGCCTAACCACCACCTAGAGACAGAGAAGCTCCAGTGTGGCGTCTGTCACTCACTTTCAGGATTGAAGCTCCAGCTGTTTCACTGTAACAACTTAAAATCCACTCTGTGCTTGCAAATTGATCACACCAAATAGACTCCGCCTGTTGTGCACCCACTCAGGAGCGTGGGACCTTTAACCTGGAATGTTTTTTAATAGGACAGGAAATGCTTGTTGCTTTGTGTGAACGGACTTCCAAGTCAATCGTATTGATAGAAATGCCGTTTTGTTTCTTCTGTGTGCCTTACACTTTGTTTTTCTGACTCACATTAACAACCTCTTTTTCACACTTGTACCTGCATGTTGTTAACATGCTATGTATGTACAAGAGAAATTCAAAATAGGACTCTAAAGTGGGTTATAAAAACGTTATTGACCCAATAACAGTATTCAAAAGTTATCCATGATTACATCATATTTGATTACATTTATTTACTCTGGTCCGAAGCAACATACGACAAGTCTACATAAAGTTAACAGGAACAAAATAAATATATACATATCAGATTGTTAGTCCATCTATTCAAACTTATTTTAAGAGCAATCAGAATCAGAGTCCTTTTGTCCCGCAGCGGGGAGATTTACATTGTTACAAAAGCAGGTAGTGCAGATAAAGTGAGGAGAATAGACTAACAAATAAAGAAAATGACTAAGTATGTGCACGCTATTAATAACACAATAAGTCAAAAAGAAAAAGAAAATTGCAGATATGTACACCATGGTAAAATAGCAGCAGTATAATAACTTCAAATAAGCAATAGCTCAGTTAAACAAATCAGGTTTATTCTAAACTCCCCTACAAGTTTGATCTATACTCACTTGCATGTTGCAACATATATATCAACAATGTCCTTGAATAGTTATTAACTTCTTTAGCTTTTAACAGTTTCTTTCTACAGGCTAATGCACATGTGAGTCTACTGAGGAGCTGAACAGTTGGTTTCCATGGTTTCAGAATAGTTTTGACCTTTATCAAAGTGAACCCTTGCCTCGGATTGCTGTTGTGCTACAAGTTCTGACATTCAAAAAATAACAGTAAATTATAACTGAACCTCTACTTTTGATCATTATTAAATGTCAGAACTCTGATCCCCCCTGGAGAAAGGTCTGTCAGAAACACATGGTCAAAGTAGTTAAGGAACCAGGGAAACCATCTGAACTTCCTCAGCTGTGTCCTCAGTCCTGACCCGTTGTTCTGAACGTCCTGCAGGCGGCACAGGTGGTGCTTATCGCTCTGTTTGAGCTCAACACCCCAGAGTTCACCATGCTGCTGGGAGCCCTCCCCAAAACGTTCCAGGACGGAGCCACCAAGCTGCTGCACAACCACCTGAAGAACTCTAGCAACACCAGCAGCAGTGTGGTGAGTCAGATCAAACACTCTAGTGTTGATATGATTTTATGGAATTTATGTACATGTTCAATCATCGATATAAGGATCGTAAGTTTGGTTACCATAATAAATTACAGTATTTCTTTTTCCTTACTTCAGATTTCTCACAGAAGCCAAACTCATATAAAAAAATTCTTACCGTACAGTGCTAAACACAGTTGGGTGTGTATAGGTCAGCAGAACCATCAGACAGCAGGGTTTACACCTTTCCTTCTTGTCTTCCTCTCTTCCAGGGCTCTCCCAGCAACACCATTGGCCGGACGCCGACACGCCACACCCCCAGCAGGACCAGCCCCCTCACCTCTCCAACAAACTGTTCCCATGGAGGACTGTCTCCAAGGTAGCCCCTCTTCCACCTGTTACTGAGCTCACACACCTCCTGTCCCACTGCATGGCTGTGCTTTGGCACTGGAGATACTGCTGCTGTCCCTATTGGTTGGTATGAGCAAGGTACTGTGTGAGGTGCTCAGAGAGGTTACAACTTGCTAGAAATAAAGAAGCCAACCCATTTTTCTTCATAGATCAAATCATTCTTCCAAAATCCACTCGGTTGATCCATAACATATGTAGTGCCTTAGACACCTGTCCTGTATAAGGCTGTTTCATATACAAAGCTGTGAAAGAGAACAGCACATGTTGTACTTGCTCCTGTGCCAGTTGAATGTGGCCACTGAGTGGTAGGAACAGTCTTAACCCCTCTGCCCGAGCAGAGTGTTTGTACCTGCTAGCAGAAACCCATGAACACAGATGATGTGTCAACATCATTTCCTGGTTTTAATTACTTTAGTTAATCCTGAAATGAATGTCATGTTGAAATAATATGTTGAATTGAAAAGTGCCCCCTCGCTGAAATGTTGTGGGATTCTGCTACCTTCCAGTTCTCTCCTTTTAAATCTACACTTTCAGTTAACCTACGAGCTCAGACTAGTTTCTTTTTGTCTTTTCTCTTTCTGCACACGTGTTTGTCTCCTTCTCCTTCCTTCTCTTGTCTCCACCTGTTCTTGCTTTCCACTTTCCTCGCCCCACTCTCTCACCCCTGTCTGTCCATCCTTCCCTCCCGGCTGCTGTGGCAACAGTCGGTTATGGGGTTGGGGTGGCGACGGACTGTCAAAGCATCCTCCTGCCCCTCCTCCTCCTCCTCCTCCTCCTCCTGCTCCTCAGCCCCACTCCACCCCTGCTGCCCCCTCCCTAAGGGTCCTCCGCAGAGCATATTCACCCAGGTAAAGAGGCGGGCTCAGACACAGAGGCCATCACAACAGCAAGAAGCCTGACCCTGATCCTTTCATTTTCTCACTGAATACATATTAATCCATAATCACTAATCAAATGAAAATATCATTCCCATTGCTTCTCAAGCGGGGTTAATGCTAGGATGTGTGCACATTACATTACAGGTCACTTGTTAGACGCTTTTATCCAAAGCAACTTACATACTCAATACTGTGGACAATCCCCACAGAAGCACTTTGGGGTGAAGTGTCTCAGGGACACACCGACATGCTGACTGCAGTGGGGTTTGAACCTGTGCTCCGCTGATCCCAACACCAAGGCACTAAACCACTGCGCCACACGCACATGTACAATTCAAAATACACAATGGTCACAATATTTTTCTTTCTAAAAACGAATCACTTTTTCAAAACAGCACTTTGCATGGTGACAAAACAAATGCATGCTTGTGTATCTTCAACAGAAATACCTAATAAAGCGTGTGTGTGTTTCTCTGTGTGTGTCTGGTAGCATGATGGAGTACGACACTGAAAACATGAACTCTGAGGAGATCTACAGCTCGCTGCGCGGTGTCACTGAGGCCATCCAGAGCTTCAGCTACCGGAGCCAGGAGGACCTGAACGAGCCAATCAGACAGGAGGGCAAGAGGGACGACGCGGTGAGTCAGCACTTTCCTGAATCCTTCCTCCTACTGTAAAAATGACTATAAAGCTTTCAGCTTTGGTTGAATCCAAATTGATATGACTAACGGAGACTGCTGAACCCTCACAATCTTTACCAAAATGAGCAGATTGCAGTGAGCTCAGCAGGATCCGGGTACTGTCCCACCCCGAGCTGAACTGGGCCTCTGTATAAAGGTTTTCAGGCAACAGCCCACATCAAATGTTTTGAAAGCTGCAGGTACACATAGATCTTCAGAATGCTTTCTCATATTCTCCCCCTCCCTCCCTGTGTTACAGGCAGGAAGAGAGGGCGTAGCGTCCTCTCCTGGCTCTGACGCTCGGCTCGGTTTAGACGTGGTGGAAGGAGGTCGCACCGCTTTAGACAACAAGACTTCCCTGCTCAACACGCCGTCGCCCCGCTCCTTTTCGGGGCCACGGGGCCGTGAGTTCGCCCCTTATGGCTACGGAGAAACCATTTGCACGTATGACAAGAGCGCCATGAAGGAGGCCGTGTTCGACGATGACGTAGAGCAGTTCCGCGACTGTGAGTTGAGGCAATAAAAGTGTTTATATGGAGGGAGGGCATTATTGCAGCAGAAAGAAATCATGGGACATCAGAATGTACTGTACTGTACTGAAGAATCAAAGAGTTAGAAGCTCTCTTACTTTGAAATTGTGTCCCTTGCACGCCCTCGGAGGTGCAATAAGGAGATTTAAGTCATACCCTGCTTGTCACTTAAACACATTTCTATATTGAAAAGTCTTCCCATGAACCACTGAGATGTTATCATTACAATGAATGCATTACATTTCTTCCAGTACTGTAAGTGTTGAGCTTTGAAGCAAACCGAAGACATTTCTCTCTTTTTGTTATTCTGTTAAAAGCATTCATTCATTTTCTCCTGTCTTTCACACTGATCATTCAGTATTTATCATTTAGTCTCATCGAGGAAGACACTCTTCAACTTCTGTTACATACGGTACATTTGAGACATGAAACAAGAATGAGCTCAACCACATGTTTGGCTTTAGTTTGTGTAGCCAGCTTTGACTTTCACCCATTAGGTGGCTAAACGTTGACACAACAGGTCTCACTCTGCGTTCTGTGCACCACAAACACTGGTGTGTGTCTTACAATAGAGGGGCAGCAGTGGGTTTCGTTGTGGTCATCACATTCTTTGCTCTGTCCCTCACCTCCATCCCTCTTCCAGGCCGACGGCAGGAAAGTGGTGAAAACAAGATGACGCTCCCCAAGGTCTTTGCTCCTGGTAAACATGCCTCACCTGAAAACTGACCGACATGTACTCACTCCACTCACCCTCTGTGTGTGATTGCATTATTCAATCATTTCACATCAACATTTATTTTGATGCTCTGCTAACTTCTCTTAACTCCATATAGAACCTGTGTGTTCACTGAGTCAGTGTGTCCTGCAGAACTAGCTATCAAGCTTCTATTCACAGCTGTCCCATTCTCTGTAATGGACCGGATGTTCGGATGTATCCAGCTATTTTTGAAGTGCATATTCTCAGTCATTAACTACATATCTAGATCTAATATATGTAGACATTTGAACCTGCAGAACACATTATATTACCCTTTTTTACTACACACATGAATATTGCACAGTGATAAATACATAGAATCAGAAATACTCAATGTATCCTCAGTGGGAAATGTTGGGTAATGTATTTGTTGATGCTCAATTGAATGTGTAATTAATGTTTACCTCATGCTCTCTGATGCAGCAGGTGGTCAGGACCACTCGGACCTGGTGGCAGACCTGCTTAAGGAACTGTCCAATCACAACGAGCGCTCTGAGGAGCGTAAAGGCGCCCTGGTGGAGCTGCTGAAGATCACACGAGAGGACAACCTGGCAGTGTGGGACGAACACTTCAAAACCATCCTGCTCCTGCT